>OY744617.1:1125200-1133861 GCA_963556255.1 Allolobophora icterica
CATCATCCATCATCATCATCCATCATCATCATCATCTCCATCATCTCCATCATCTCCATCATCTCCATCATCTCCATCATCATCATCATCATCATCATCATCATCATCATCATCATCATCCATCATCCATCATCCATCATCCATCATCCATCATCCATCATCATCATCATCCATCATCATCATCATCCATCATCATCATCATCCATCATCATCATCATCCATCATCATCATCATCCATCATCATCATCATCCATCATCATCATCATCCATCATCATCATCATCCATCATCATCATCATCCATCATCATCATCATCCATCATCATCATCATCCATCATCATCATCATCCATCATCATCATCATCCATCATCATCATCATCCATCATCATCATCATCCATCATCCATCATCCATCATCCATCATCCATCATCCATCATCCATCATCCATCATCATCCATCATCATCCATCATCCATCCATCATCCATCATCCATCATCCATCATCCAACATCCATCATCATCCATCATCCATCATCCATCATCATCCATCATCCATCATCATCCATCATCCATCATCCATCATCCATCATCATCCATCATCCATCATCATCCATCATCCATCATCATCCATCATCCATCATCATCCATCATCCATCATCATCCATCATCCATCATCCATCATCATCCATCATTCATCATCATCCATCATCCATCATCCATCATCCATCATCCATCATCCATCCATCATCCATCATCCATCATCCATCATCCATCATCCATCATCCATCATCCATCATCCATCATCCATCATCCATCATCCATCATCATCCATCATCATCCATCATCATCCATCATCATCCATCCATCATCCATCCATCATCCATCATCCATCATCCATCATCCATCATCATCCATCATCATCATCATCATCATCATCATCATCATCATCATCATCATCATCATCATCATCATCATCATCATCATCATCATCATCATCATCATCAATCATCATCATCATCATCATCATCATCATCATCATCATCATCAATCATCATCAATCATCATCAATCATCATCATTATAAACAAATTATGTTAAATAAAGTTTTGTATTTTAAACCTCCTCCGTTTTCTATGATCCGTGCCACTATCTTCTGGTTGGTTTTTCGAAGACATTTGACGAAATTTGAAAACTTTGTCTCGTCGAAGGATCTCAGAAAGTACAAAAGCCCGACGTTCCTAGCTCGCTTTGAACTTTGACGTTGAATGAAGTGACTTTGAGTTTCCGTTAAGCAGTTGAGAGACAACAGTGAAGCAATTAACTCGTCAGTTGGTTGAATATTTTCTATGAGATAATTTGTGTTGTTTCTAATAATTGCAAATCTTTTCTTGATTTTTCCATAGAAATCTAAATAGACAAAAAGTATCACTACTTGTTATTAGCATCAGAGCTTTGTTACATCACAACATATCATAACCAGCAAAACCATTTTGCCGGAAGCAGAGGCGTAGCTAGGGGAGCACAGGTGACATGTGTCCCTGGGCACCAAAGAAAGGGGGCGCCAAAATGAGGGTTCAAATTAATAATTTACTCCTAATTCTGGCACAATTTTAACTAATTAATCTTAAAATTATAAGATTTAATTTTGGCACCCCAAAAATATCTATTTATATCCTAATTACTTCTAAACCAGTTGTCAGGGATGATTTTTGGCGCCCCTTTCTAAATTTCTCTGTCTGAGAAACTTTTAACCGGCTGTAATGAATAGCTGCATGCTGCATCCATGGCCGATGAGAGGGAGGGTGGTAGTATGCAGTGTGCTATCGCGGGTAGGTAGGAGTAGCATCTCTCCACGTGTGGGCTGCGTGAGGGTAACTCTAGCTCGGCCCGCCTTGGCTGTTGCAGACCATGGCTGCACCGATAATCCAAGTATGAAATATTACAACAAGCATCACAGACAAAGGGCGACTGCTGGTGGCTGATGGCTACAGGTTCTCAGTGATTAGTTTACTTTATTGGGCCTGGCTCCGAAGTAAATATGACTTTGGATTAGAGAGATGACAATTTTCTGCGCCACTAAGATAGTAGGTCTACATTTGGGCTTTCTAATCAGTGGAAAGTGAAACTATTACTGGGTATCAGTCTGCTTGAAATCTGGAATAATATACCCTCCAGCAATCTCTTGTTTATGGTTGAAGACTGAGCATCCTTAAATCTCCCGAGAAACCAGGAAGGAGAGGCACATGATCTTCTATGGCCGAATAGCGGACGACAGGATGGATCTGAGGAGGACTTCTGGAAGAGGCGAGATTTAACACTGAAACAATTAGCTATGGAGATTACGATTACGTTTACGACTATTCAGCAGTCCACGCCTGCCACACTGAAGAAAGGCAACAGTTTATAATTTTTGTTACCTGTGGAAAAAAATGAAGTTTACAAAATAGACATATTTTTGAAGGGTTTTGTCACTTAACCCTCATCCGAACATGCCAAAATGCAACTTAATTTGAACAAAGGGGGTCTGGCCAGACCCCCTCTTTTGATGTGGTCTCTTCATAGGTGTCAGTGTATTTTATTTGCCAATTTTGCTAAATGTTATTAGATTAACAATAAATAACAATGTATTAGTCTCTCCATGCAAAATAAATCATGTCTACGATGAATTTGAAACTAAATATTCAATTACATCATTTTGTGACAGTCTGTCATAAATGCTTGATCGACTCAGTGATAGTCTATCTATAAAATTTGAACCAAACATGAAGAAACCATTTTTCTAGTAAACTTAGTACTGGTTGCTGTTATTTTCAAATGCTACATGACTGTTTTATTGAAAATATCTCTCAAAATAATGAAATAAATTGTAATTCTAAGCCTGTAATTGATTCAGCAGGTCTTGTTTGCATTGATCCCATGTGTACTGTGGAGCAGAAGAACAGTGAGACAGACAGACTGGTTTGTAGCATGTGCAGCATATCTACTGTGTTTTTCTCTCCTTCTTCTTGCCACACAGAAAACATCGTCGTTTTATACCCTCCTCTTCCTGCTTCTGCAGAGCAACAATCCGAAATCCGGCATCCAAGATTGCATGCCGCTCTGCGCCTCACTGTGGCTCGCTTTTTCTGGTAGTGATCCACAGTGCTACGCAGGGGCGTCTATCCCCCCTAAGTCATTGGAGCAACGTCCCTTTTCCCTTTCTTTTTCCCCCTACCCGTTCCTTCCCCCCCCTAAAATGGTGGCACACACACTGACAAATCTTTCCCCCCAATTTTTGGGATGGAGCATTTGCTCCAAGGTTTCTATGGTGTAGACGCCCCTGGTGCTACGAGAGATCTATCAAGCTGCTACAAGAGCAAGCACAATTTGAAACGCATCTTCATCTCCCAATCTGAGTTGTTCAATATCCAAATTTTCCTTATATTACATTATGCAATCGAGCACAGCCTGTTTGAAGTGGTTTAGACTGCCGAAAATATCCGGATCTTGACTTGTATTCATGTCTATCGGCTTCACTAGTATCAACAGTTTCGTCAGCGTTATCATCACTATCAGGACCAGTCTCATCATCGTGTTCATCATTTTCGTCTATTTCAATGTTATCTTCATCATCAGAAACATCTGAAAGTTGCTCTCCAGGCATTGGCATCTCGTCACATTCACATTCGTCGTAATCGCTGTCACTGTCGAAACTGTCAACACTAGTCTCAGCCAGTATTATCTCCAGTGCCTCCTCAGCACTCGGTCTTTTTGGGCGTTTAGATGCACTCATTGTTGCTCAACAATATAGGAACAAAGTCATAAAAGCGTTTTGAACAAATATAATATTTAAAAAAGTTATACAACAACTATATGCAGGGGGTCTGGCCAGACCCCCTTGTTCGGATGAGGGTTAAAAACACCGCTGCGTTTGCCAGGAGACCAGTAAAGGAACTGGCAAGGGATATTTAAGTGTAAAACGCTTTCAAATTTTAACCCATTAGTGCCTAATGTTCCACAAGTGGAACATTCCACTAAAAGTGGTGGCAACGACCTGTACTTTGTTTTTTGCTATTGTATGCTACATTATATTATTGGTCTATGTTGGTGTTTATAGTTTCATCAATGGTTTACCAAGTTGAGCGATAAATAAGTGTTTTCTCAAATTTTTTAATTATGTAAACGTTCAATTATAAAATGTCATTTGTTTCAATCGCCGGAAAAAAAAGAGGTAAGCTATCCACAACTGTTAGATTTGTTGTAATTTGATGTTTCCTGTTTTATGAGCACTCTCCGTTCAGCATATAATGATTTACAATCACTGGTTTTATATAAACACCGCATGTCTGACATGTTCCACTTGTGGAACATTGGGCACTAGCAATACCTTTTCTGTAAACACAGTTACAGTATAGCCTCCCTGCTAACGTACCAGTCCATGCTGACTTGCAGCTAAATATATATTTTGAAGTGAGCAAGTATAAAGTATAGAAATGGATATGTAGCACAGTTGCTGTACTATTTGCAGATTGCTGTCAGTAAATGAAGTTCTCGATCAGCTGGAGCGAGAAAACTTTTTCAACGCTGACGTTTTCATACTGCCACCAGAAAATGGCGAAAGTGACGATGATAGCGAGAACAGCGATGATGAACAATATCTAGCCAGATCATTTGCTGACCACCTCACACCTCAGATATTGAAGGGTGAAGGATGTGTGGCATTCACCGATGAAAGGGGCAGTCATGTGCTTGAAAGCCAAAACAATGAGGATGCACCTGTTATGCCGGATACTTCGGGTGATCGGCAGTCGACTAATGGAGAGCAGCCAGCACGAGTTGTGACTGCTAGAGTCATTTTGCCAGAAGGAAGAAAAAAGAGGCAGCTGAAGCAAAAACCCCGTTACCCAAACGACCTAAGCCAGCGTTTGAACAACACACGGAAGCCACCCTGCGAGCAGAATCGATAATTACAGGTGAAGCAGCTGTAGTTCATGACAGCAATTTACCGCGAATCTGGAAAAAGGCTGATCTGAAATCTAAACAGTTTGACAGATTCAATTGGAATGCAAATGTCACCGATAGCCTGTCAGATATGGAGCCAAGTGGCTACTTTGAGCTTTTTTTGGAATGATGTCCTGTTTCAGAAAATTCAGAATTTCTCACAACTCTATGCTGCCCAGCAGGATCCAAGGTCATCATTTGACGTCACAGTGGATGAGTTGAAGGTTTCAGTTGGAATTTTGTTGATATCCGGTTATAGTACAGTGCCAAGAAGACGCCTCTACTGGAGCAGTGAAAAAGATGTCCGAAACGACATGATTGCAAATGCCATGAGCCGCAATCGATTCGATGAAATCCTGTCGAAGCTACATTGTGCAAACAATGCTGACCTGCCGGAATCAGATCGCTTCGGAAAGGTTCGACCTCTCATCAGTCATCTCAATGAGAAGTACATGCAACATTGGCGAGTCTCACAACAATTTAGTGTGGATGAGAGCATGATACCTTATTACGGACACCATGGGTGTAAGCAGCATATCCACGGTAAGCCAATCCGATTTGGCTTCAAAATGTGGAGTCTGAATGCATCAACTGATGGATACTGCTGTCAACTCGAGCCATATCAGGGTGCAGGTTCAGGGATTAAAATTTTGCAGCTTGGGCTAGGTGGATCTGTCATACTTGATCTGGTTTCAAAGCTGCCTCAGGATCTACATTACCATATCTATGCAGATAATTTCTTCTCATCGCTGAATTTAGTCGACCACCTCACTCAATCATCTACTGGCACAATTCGGGAGAACCGGACCCAAAAATGTCCTGTGATGGCAACCAAAGAGTTGGCCAAGAAGAAACGCGGGAGTTTGATTTTCGCCAGGATGCAGCAAACAATTTTATCCTAGCCAAGTGGCATGACAATGCCGTTGTGAGTGTCATCAGTAACTGCCACGGCATTGAACCACTCCGAAGTGCAACACGGTGGTCGGCAAAGGACAAGAAGCGTTTGACTGTTACAGTTCCGGATGCAGTGCACCAGTACAACCGCTTTATGGGGGGCACTGACTTGATGGACAGGAACATATCAAACTATCGTATTACTATTAGATTGAAGAAGTGGTGGTGGTCGGTATTCAGCTTCCTGTTGTCATCGTCAGTCGCCAATGCTTGGTGCATCCATCGGCTAATCAAAGCTGAGAAGTTGGACTTACTCAACTTCACTCGAGAGATCGCAATTAGTTACCTCCTGAATTACTCAAAACGACCAGAGATAGGCCGACCATCAATGGTGTCAAAGCATGTCATGCGTAGAGTTGTGCCGGATGAAGTTCGCACATCAACTGGACATTACCCGGTCAGCAGCAGCCAGAACCGCTGCAGAGTTTGCCAGAAGAACACGAAGCGTGGCTGCGGTAAATGTCGCATAAATTTGCATGACACTTGCTTCATGATTTTCCATAGCAACTAGACCTATAGCTTGTTACAGTCATGACATAGCTATGAAAACAGTGTAGTTAACAGTATTATTGAACATCTATTATATACTCTGTTGTGATCATAAAATTTTTTTTTGATCAATGCGATGTTGAAGTTGCATATAACAAATAATGGGTATTGCATGTGCCCAATGTTCACAAGTGGAACATGATTTCAAAACCATATTAGGACAAAACTGCAGCAACCATTCAAAACTGAAGCTATTTTTCGTCTTCTGGAATGGGATTTTACCTTAAATTGTGTTTGAGATCCAAAAAAAAAGTTGGGCATTAATGGGTTAACTCTGAGACAGACTTTAAACTGGATCATTTTTTTAACTGGCAGCATTTAGTGTACTTATCATGCTCATATTTTTGGGTCTCTATGGAGTCATCGTGTACCGCGGATATCATCCCTCATCGTCGTTGGTCATCGTCGAAGCAATTGCTCTGAAGATTGTGTCAATAGCTAAATCCTTAGGAATGGCATTTCTTGTGTGTGAGGACACGCCAATGGTTAATCTTCTAGTTATGAGGAATGGTTTGTTTCACGCTTGCGCTACTGTGAGGTACTTAAAATGCGCTTTATCAAGTGTCTATACTTTGGCAAAGCGTAATTAAATAATAAAAGCAAAGCATTCCTCAGTAACCGAAGAATATCTGCGATGATGGGGGATAATATCATATCAGATGATTTTATCATAGAAATAGCTTGTGGTCTATAGGTGGAGAGCATTTCCTTTAAGGCACCTCACCTTTCAGGTAACGCCAGATTGCATTCTTGAACCGTTTTCTGGCAATTCTTCTATAAAAGCAAACATCGACTGATATGAGAGATCTGATAACTTCTTCGTCTCTTTGCTTTGCTGGTGAATTCAATATCCAATGCAGATAGGACTTTTGTAATATAATGTCCACCATTTCCAGTGGGAGATTGTACAGCTGAAATGCAAGAAGATGCAGCAATCGCTTAAAACATGCACGACATTCCAGTTCGCCTGCCGCAAGTTTACCATTCCACATCACTGGAAAAGCATTTGTAATACGTGGAGTGAAAAGGAAGGTGGAGGTTAAAGGCAGAGAGATGACAGCTATAGTGATTAATTAAAATTACTTTTTCCAGCAATTTGGAAAGGAAGTTGAGAGTTGAGATGGAGCGATAAGTTTGATAGATCACCAGGAAAGGAGGATGGCGTTTTAAGAAGAGGATGGACTCTGCCAAACTGGCGGTGAAGTAACTTTCAGCAGCAGATATTTTGTCAATGGATATGATAATTGGGTCAAAGATATGGGAATTTTCTTTCGGAAGGACAGTATAGCGAAATGGTTCAAGGCACATTGCTTATAGCAGAGAATCAAAAACTAAGACTGCGATACTCAGTCAAAGTATTTAGTTGTACCAAGCAAGAGTCAGTGGAGGATAATAGGCATCAGCGAGAGACGCTGCCCTGGCTTTCAGTTGAGGAAGGATTAAGTTCAAGATCCTCCCCGTGGAACGAGCATCTCCAATGGACGCAGTTCCAAACTAGGCCTACATGAGAAGGCTCTGCGTTCCTGTCTCTAATCAGCCTAGTCGACGCTCTCATACGATGACGCGGGCTATTGTGCATTCTCGTGCATTCGACCATCCTTCTCAAACAGTCTTCATTTAACCCTCAGAAGGTTTCGCTACCTTGGCCTACACTCAAGGTCTCGGGGGTGCAAATGCACGTATTCTCGATGTATTTGAATCAATCGAATCATATAATACTATAAATAATTGGAGCACAGACAAAGTAGTTTTATTCAAGTAAATTCTAAGACAATTTATTACGTCATATGACGTCATGACATGGCGTCAAAGCAACATCTCGAAAAATGTACACTTTAACAGCACAACTATTTGAAAGTTTTCTGTACAACACAATTGTAACACTGATTAGTGTAAGGCCTACAGATGAGAAAGCAATATTGCAAGATATCCAATAAGTTTTCCTTATCTACTTCGCACACTCATGCACAGCCTGTGCAAAGTGCGGCTAAATGGTCTGCGCAAGCAAATGAACCACACCTATGACACGTAGTACGCGATTTCTTGTCTTTACTGCGGTCACACAGAATGCAACGACCCTGCTTTCTCTTCCTCACAGCATTGTCTGCACCGCCATGGCCATTGTTCTGCTCTTCATAATTGTTTTGTGTCGCATCATCTCGAGCATCGCCTTGTGATTCA
>OY744617.1:1134061-1321561 GCA_963556255.1 Allolobophora icterica
AGAGCATTACAAAGGAATGGTTTGTTTCAATGATTTAATTACTGAACGCTTAAGCTACTGAAGGCGGTGCTTTTGTGAGGTACTTAAAATGCGCTTTCTATAAAGTGTCTATACTTTGGCAAAGCGTATACAAGTAATTAAAACAAAGCATTCCTCAGTAACCGAAGATAATCAACGACGATGGGGGATGATATCATATCAGATTATTTTATCATAGAAATAGCTTTTGGTCTATAGGTGAGGTGTATTTCTTAGAAGCCAACTCATCTTTCAGGTAACGCCAGATTGCATTCTTGAACCGTTGTCTGGTAATTCTTTGATTAAAGCAAACGTCGACTGATATCAGAGACCTGATAACTTCATCGTCTCTCTGCTTTGTTGATGAATTCAATATCCAATGCAGATAGGACTTTTGTAAGATAATGTCCAACATCTCCAGTGGAAGATCGTACAGCTGAAATGCAAGAAGAACCGCTAAAAACACCCACGTCATTCCAGTTCGCCGGCCGCAAGTTTACCTTTCCACGTTACTGGAAAAGCATTTGTAATACACGGAGTGAAAAGGAAGGTACAAGTTGAAGGCAGAGAGGTGACAGCTGTAGCGACCAATTAGACAATACTTTTTCCAGGATTTTGGATAGGAAGTTGAGAGTTGAGATGGAGCGATAAGTTTGATAGATCACCAGGAAAGGAGGATGGCGTTTTAAGAAGAGGATGGACTATGGCATATTCAAACTGTCGGTGAAGTAACTTTCAGCAGCAGATATTTTGTCAACGGATATGATAATTGGGTTAAAGATATGGCTTTCAGTTGAGGAAGGATCAAGTTCAAGATCCTCCTCATAGCGACTACTGACTCTGAACTTGCCCACATTGCTGAATGGGCCAGAAATTGCAACTTGCGCTTAAATCATAGTAAGTCTTGTGAAATCATAATAAGGCGTCCTCGAACCAAAATTCTAGATACCCCTCCGCCCATCGCGGGGATCGTACGTGTAAATGAGATTAAAATTTTGGGAGTCACTCTTTCTGAAAAAATTGGGTTCTCCTCACACATTAACAACATTTGTTGCAAAGCTAAACAATCCTTTTTTGCTCTGCGAGTCCTGGTTTCGCATGGATTAACCGGAAGCCGCCTTCATGATGTTGTACGTTCCACCACAGTGGCACGAATGTTGTACTCATCTCCAGTCTGGTGGGGATTTTCCAATGATCTTGAGAGAGATCGTCTCTCTGCCCTGATACGTAAGCTTAAGCGACAAGGGTATCTGCCAACTGATACTCCTACATTTGACTTGTTGTGTTCTAAGGCTGACGATGCTCTCTTTGTAGCAATCCTTTGTAACCCTGGGCATGTCCTCCATGATTTGCTCCCTCCGATACGATCTTCCGGATACTATCTTCGACCTCGCTGGCATAATCGCGAGATACCACGATGCGATACTTTGACGGGGAAGGGTTACATTGCTAGATTATTGCATAAATGATAAGTAAACACTTGCTTTTTTTAATTACTTATTTTATCATTTTTATTTCGATTTATTATTACTTCTATGTTTTACAATCAATGCTTCTAACTTCTGTCCCATTGTGCGTTTGCTAATGGTGTAATAAAGAATATACTTACTTACTTACTTTTTAAAACGCCACTCGAAGGCCATGCGCAGTGCACAAATCAATTCACGAGCGCTACGTCAAATCAGCGGTGGTTTCCAAAGAGTAGTCCAAAGGAGGTCCGAATCCGGTTTCCAGGACGCCAGTCGCCAGATCAAGAGAGGAGGCAGAGCAGCTGTTAAGGCGGTACGGGTCCGCTATTCCGGGGTCCGCTCAATTAAATATAATGGGGCCTTACATATTCTTAGGACGAAAGCCCCCATATGTAAGGTCCCATTATATTTAATTGAAATAGCTCAGTCTAGGTATGATTAAAATGGTTTATTCACAACATAACATGTAAGCGAGTTATACCTTTCGTCATTTCACCACCGAAGAACGGTAGACAACACAACACGTGCAACTTCTTCGTCGGCATAGAAGAAGTGACACTCACAATATCTCTTCTTCGTTTGAAGAAGAGCACTCCTAACATGAGCCTCAAACGTACACGATAAATGCAGCGCTGTCGGCCGCAGAGGGCAACGAGACAACGAGCTAGAAAATAAGGAGTTTGCCTTAGGCTCTCCTGTACAACTCTGCATACACTGAACGCTTGGCGGCCACCTAACTACCCGAAGATCCAACAGGGATCGGACACCAAAAAGCAAAGGGCTGATCATCTCTCGACGTCTCTTTATATAGCTTAGGCCACTCCCTCTAAGGAACTGGTCAAGCGTAAAGAGGGTAACCGAGAGTACATATTAGATAAGAGGGCAGCATGTAACAACTTACTTACTTTACTTACTCGTTACTACAATGGACGCGGTTCCAAAATAGGCCTACATCAGAAGGCTCTGCGTTCCTGTCTCTAATCAGCTGCAGCCTAGTCGACGCTCTCATACGATGACGCGGGCTATTGTGCATTCTCGTGCATTCGACCATCCTTCTCAAACAGTCTTCATTTAAAATGATTTCTACAGTGCTATTATCAGAATGTACAAACCATCAGTCGACAGGCGCTTCAAGTGCTTATGCCAAAGAGTTTGTGATGTTAAACTTATTGATAATTATTTACATAAAATAGCTCACAGTATTACCGTTTTTCTAGACAGAGATTCATTCTGTTCAATTGTTTCATTCAGCAGTCTTTGCTGTTTTTCTGTTAAATAAAAAATTTGAAGAAATATTAGATCATTTCATCATAAAACATATTTTACATTTATCGTTTTCCAAACATTGAGTTTACTACATCACTAAGGTAGACTATTTTTTCAAAATAAGAAATCCTTTCATTTCATTATGTCAACGGATATACAACAGGGTGATCATAAAATGTTGCTTAAATTGCTTGATTCGGCTGAGCATACAGCCACCGGACCTGATGGTGATGCAGTGTGATTTTTGCCTACATCTGCAACTAATTGGTCATGAACTCCTATGTTCCCTCCCCCACCCGTTCCCTTCTATGTGCTAAGCTAGGCGGTGGGTGTGACTCAGGGGCGTAGACCCTCTGTTTTGAAGAGGTAGGTGACTCCACAAGACTGTTGATGTCGAATCTCTGTTATCGGATCCTTCTCGTGAATCTGACGATGGGTCATTGTTCCTCAACGGTAGTTCGACTTCTTCGCTTCTCTTCTTACAAATCTTCTCGTCTTTTTGCGTCCTAGGTTTCTACACCGACGCGTGGCATTTTTGCCACATATTCCGATACTTAGCGGTTTGCATGTGCGTGCCATTCTCAGCGTCCCATGGATACCGCCTGCCATTCCACATTTTAGGCAACAGTCTCTGGATATCAGATGCCATTCCACATTCTCTGGATACCAGATGCCATTCCTCATTCCAGATAAACATTCTCTGGATACCGAATGCCATTCCACATTCCAGATAAACATTCTCTGGATACCGAATGCCATTCCACATTCCAGATAAACATTCCTTGGCTCGCGAATGCCTTTGCCTATTTCGTAGAAGATGCCATTTATGCCATTGAAATGTCTATTAGTGGGCATTCCAATACACATAACTCGGTGGCATTCTTCTGATCCATCGTCGTCATCATCATCATCATCAACCGTAGGCTCAGCGCCTGTATGTGTCCGATGCCGGTTTCACTGTGTTTTTCCACTGTCGTCTGTCCAATGCGATGTTCCACACCATTCTTTATGTGGCCAAACAATTCTTTTCCCTTATCGCTCCGCTAACTTCCTATAATCTTTTCTTCCACGTTCTTTTCTCACATTAAGACCGCCCTATTCAGTCGTGCTGTAGTCGGGAGCACCTCTGAGTAGTTCTCCTTGAAGAGGCGCTATATAGATGCCCGTTATGAATGAATGAATGAATTCCAGCTTCCTCTTAATTATCTTCTGTATCAAATTCTCTTTGAGATGTATACGTCTATATAGTTCGGTATTGCTGACTTTTCGTGTCCATTCTATTCTCATGATCTTCCTATAACATTTTCTCTCAAAGGCCAGTATCCTTCCTTCAATGTGATCCAATAGAATCTGATCGATACAAATCTGATCTGATCCATACAAGTCGTTAAGTTCTTTGTAAGGGCGCTAAATCATCGTCCTTTGCAACTAAGTCACATGATTAATTTAATAATCCATCAGCACAGAATGAGACTTCGCCAAACTATCATATCCAGCGCGGTACCTGCATGGGTCTTCGATTTGACGATATTGGGAGTTTTAATTTCGATTCTCATATCGACGGGATATATGTGATAAAGCACGTCATTACTTCCACGCTCTAAGCATTCTTGTGGCACATGGCCTTACCGCCCATAATACCCACGATGTCGTGCCACCACCTTGGTCAGGATGCTGTATGACTCCCCGCCTGGTGGGGCTTCGCCAGGCAGCAAGGGTCCTCGCAAGCAAGGAAAGAATCGACTCCAAGCGTTGATACGTTGACTGATACGCCTTCATGACCATCCCGAGGTCTCCCTATATCGTTTGAACAACTCTGCGATAACTCCGACACTCGCCTCTTTGGGTCTGTCTCCGGACTGACCTCGGCCACCTGAACCAACTACTACTTCCAACCAAACCTTTCTATTACTCCCTCCGCCCATTACCGCAGCCGACATCCTGAATTCCTGATGCGCAAATTTTATTTTATTTTATCGTTACGATGTCATACACTTTTAAACTGTGTTTATAAAATGCCTGTACACCATAGGGCGAGTAGCAATTGGTTAATATAGTATACTTACTTACTTGTTTACTTAGGACAAGCGGTACTTGGCTTACTAACAACCACGCTTCGGCGTGAAAATTCCGTCACAGTATCAAATGCTGTAGTCGGGAGCGCTTCTGAGTAGTAGTTGACTTCAAGAGGCGCTATAGAAATATGCGGAATAAATAAAAAAACCAACTGCAACCGTGTGGGATCTCAAATTTCAGGATTGTTCGAACCGAGCACTAAAAACTGTAGTATCGTCGATTGTTTTTCTGTTTGGGTGTTAGTATAGGGCCTATATGGCCTAATAAAATTGTTTCTTTCCACCTACCTCTTTCTCGAGATGTAGACAATAGAAATTCAGTATTTTCTCGTTTCTCATTACTTTCGTTTTCGTTTCGCTTGTGTTTTCCAACATCGTGCTCGTAAGCCTCGTATAGCCTACGGAAATCAAAATGTTGAGTTCTTCATATGCGATACAATTTACTCTAATACACGGCGCTTTTCTAGTTTCGAACGGTTACTTTCTAAGAACTTTCAACATGTGAATAACTGCTACTGATTTAATTAACAAGAAACATAATGAAAAATACGAAGTCCTACTCAGTGGTTGCGTCAAGAACCAGGACGGAAGTTGATTGGCGTCTATTTTTAGAAAAACGGTTTCTGCCTCATCGCGATAACGAATATATTTGTAGCGCATTAGTGCCTGTATAGGCCTATATCTACATAAACTCCTGGGGCTGACAAAAGACAAACTGTGTCATTGATGAAACTTGATTCTTAACTGGTCTGGCAACACATAAGAGTTGAGTCTTGTCAAATACAGATTAATTGTAATCGTAATCGTAAACTACAAATTTCGAATGCGCCATTTGAAAGGTAAGCGCATGGCACCAGCTTATTCAAGAGACCATGGCTTGTCCAAAGGATAGTCAAATGGAGGCACGAGTCCGTTTCCAGATCAGGAGATCCGGTTGACATATTAAGCTAAAAGAACTATTTTCCGCACGATTGGTAACTTTCATTGTGTTGTTTACAAATTTCGCGTATTTTATTGACTTTAAAATGTTACTGTGTAATTATACAGGCCTGGGTAAATTTAAACTTAAGTCTTATAATGCTGCAGGCAAGGTAAGTTGTCAACTTCAGTAAGTAGGCGCTATGTAATTAGGATTTTTGATGCAAAACAAAGCTCACATTTTGCAACAGCTGTTGTAAAACGTTACGGTCGTAGAACCAGGAAAATCCCCAAACTTAGCTGTTGACAAACACAGTAAGCGCTTCCGATGCTATCTTCCCGAAGGTAAACTCATGGAAGAAGGATGAATCGGTTGATCCAGGAAAGGTGACATTTTAAAAGCACGAGCCTATAGTGAGTACTCGAGGAAAGAATAATCCTGCCATAATTTTATTGACAACAGATGTCTTCTGGAGCTGGAATCTTGATTGTCCAATCCTCAGGACTCACAGGCGGAGAACGTGGAAATCCAAGCCGGTTCGTTACTAATTGTAACAAAGAACCAAGGCCGGATTTAACAAGCTCCACGAAACATTTTGTTTAACTAGGTCATATATTAGGACCTACTTAATGATATTCACAATTATGCATACTCTGTAAAGTTCAGACAACTCATCAAATGACATTGCCAACTTATCTGATTTTAATTCTACATTTAATTTGTGAGTTTTCCGTCATCTGGATTGCGTCTTTTTAGGCCATGATTCGTTTGTACCTATCGTAAATCCGCCATTGCAGGAAACCACGACGTTGACCACGCGATGATCGTTCCAGGCGCTAATACAATCATCCCAAATCAAGTAATTTCCAGGCGACTGACTCGATAAGGCTAGTAGTCCAGTACCTGGCCTGAAGACCTGTTTTGCAAAATGGTGTTGGGGGATTCTCACTTCCACTTAGTCAATGGGTCCCTAGAGATGAAAAATCACCGAGGTGCTTTTCTCCCACAACGGGAGGAATGACGCTATGGCCAAATCCAAAATGGCCGCCGTCGGCCATATTGGAAAAATCATCTTCTTTGTTTTTTAAAGTATATGCACGTGTAATATTTTTTAAAGTATATGCACGGGGCGTGGTGGCTCAGTGGTAAGTTCGGCGCCTTGCGACCGGAGGGTTGCAGGTTCGAATCCCATTCTAGTCGCTGCGTACGGACCTTGGGCAAGTCCTTCACTCGCAATTGCTCGTGGCGCTTCGGCGTGAAAATTCCGGCACAGTATCAAATGCTGTAGTCGGGAGCGCCTCTGAGTAGTAGTTTACTTCGAGAGGCGCTGTAGAAATATCCGGAATAAATAAAATAAATAATACCTCTAATCTGACTAATTTCGGTATGTGGAATTCATTTCTGATATTGTTTTCGCCATTCGGCGTCATCTTCACCTTGAAATGTCAGGGTCAAGGTCATTTTGTTACATCGACGATTTCGAATATTACCTTAGCCGAATTTAGCAGTAGAAACAGGTGTAATAGGCTATCTCTAATTCAACTAATTTCGATATGCGGAATTCATTTCTGATGTTGTTCTCGCAATTTGGGATCATCTTCACCTTGAAGGGTCACGGTCAAGGTCATTTGTTACAGCGACCATTTCGATTATAACTTACCTGAATTTAGCATACGAAACAGGTGTAATATCTCTACTTCAACTAACTCAGGTATGTGGAATTCATTTCTGATATTGTTTTCGCAATTTGGGATCATCTTCACCTTGAAAGGTCACGGTCAAGGTAATTTTGTTGTATCGACGATCGCGATTATAACTTAGCTGAAATTAGCAGTAGAAACAGGTTCAACATCTCTTCTCAGCTAATTAATTCAACCAATTATGACTTGTTGCATTCGATACTGATACTGTATTATGTCGCTTTTCAATACACCAATTAAGATTGTCTTCAAAAATGTTGATTAAGATTGTCTTGCATGTAGTGAATAAACGAGGATGACTCAACCGACCAAATTTCTTCCTCCTACCGCGGAAGAAACGTGGTTCGAAATTTGGTTGGAGATTTCTGCTCCACCAGCACCCCCTAGCCAACTTGAACTCCTCCTCCTCCTACTCCTCCTCCTCCTATCCTCCTCCTCCTCCCCTCTTCTTTTTCTTCTTTCTTCTTCTTTCTTCTTCTTCTTCTTCCTCTTCTTCTTATTCTTCTTCTTCTCCTCCTCCTCCTCCTCGTCCTTCTCCTTCTCCTGCTCCACCATCACCCCATAGCCAACTCCTCCTCTTTAGTCGTTTAGCCTTTACTTTTTTGCAGTAGGTGGTTTTCAACTGCGCTTGAGTTTCTTATTCTCTTTTGATTTCCTCACCATTTACTGACAACCGATTGATGTTCATTGTAGAGAGTGACGCGAGGAGAGAATCTCGTCCCCATCCCCGACCCGCAACAAGTAAGTTTTCCCATCCCCGCCCATCCCTTCATGCTTTGTCCCCATTCCCGCCCCATCCCCACAGGTTTTCCCCATCCCGTCCCCATCCCCGCAGGAACCACATCACATTCCTCGCAAAAAGTTTTCACTAATTAAAATTTAGAAAAAAATTATTAACTTAGAAAGCTATATGTAGGCCTACTGCTGATTGAATTAATAAACACACACATAAAAGCAGATTATCTCATCGAAAGTTTGCATCAACCAAGTTTTACTATTTCTGACTAGTTAACAGCTTCAGGAAATACAAAAATCTCATGGTTAGAAGCAATAAAATTAAATTTTTGTAGGCCCTATTTGCAAGTTTTCACTTTTTTCAGTTGTTGTTTGGGAAATGGGTTTAATTTAATCAGCACCATTTAGGCTATTTAGTGCTGAGTCATATTCGTTTCGAGCAAGATTTTAATCCTGAATTTTAGGGGGTATCTTACCATTAGATTAAACTGGCTTCATGTTAGGCTTTGGAGTCTTTTGAGTCTTGACTCTTTGGAGCTAAGGTTATATTAGTAACACGCAATGCAACTTTACAAACAATATTCTAAAGTTCTAGTCTAAAGTTATTATTCTTAACGTATATCTTAGGGGCACATGTCCACTGTAGTATTCGCTAAAGCATGCTTGTCAACAGAAGACACGGTCTTTTGAAGAGAAATCATCTGGTCGACCTTTGGGTTCGAACCTCGAAGTCTGAGGGCCGCATAAATTGCCGTGTGATTTCAGCAAATTACGAAACGGCTAAGTATCACTTTTAGTTGAACTGCAATTAATTTCAAAACACATTCAGTCGCTTTTTTGTTTTCAACAGTTTATTTGTATCGCATTTTCCCATGTCGTTTAAAATGTTTTACCGAAAAACAATTTGTTCAACACGAACCGGAAACAGGAAGTAGAAAATAGAAATAGTGTAAGCCATCGATATGTATATTTAGATCTAATCGATATGTATATTTAGACCTAAACATAGATCTGATGGCGAGGTTATGCTCCTACCAATACCCACTTTGGTGGCTATTATGGGCCTAGGTCGGTGAGAAATGCCAGTCCCTTGGCGTTAAAAGGCCAATGGGACAAAATGGTATGATTGCATCAACTGAGTGTATTTCGAGTTTTTCCTGGACTCAGCCAGGTCCGCCGCACCACCGCTCGTATGGCGGATGTGGGCAGGTAGGAAGGTGCTACTGTATCAGCCACTGTGACGTCCTAGGCCAACAGCGACCGGAGCGCCATGGTATTAATGTAAGGCCATCTGGTCGTTTGCCGTCCGACCTGGAGAGGACTGGGGGTTCCTTAACTGCCGAAATGCCCGCCTGAACGAGGCTTCTGCAGATGAGGTCATTAAGGACCACATGTCGGGCATGTCGGCCCGGGCCGAGACGGCAAGACATGCCATGCGAGCCCTCAGCGGTCACCAGAATGCCGCATGGGCAGTCGTGTTGATTGCATATAATAGTGGCCAGGCGAAGGCCAACGGCTATCCGAACTGCCTCGTCATCCAACCTAAGGCCGCACGTGCTGATGGGCAGAGCAAACAGACAGTCACCCGCGTGTGGTGCGGAGACTGCTTTCAGACGTGCTTGGTGGTAGGCGCTGGTGTAGACGCGTGCGAGCTCTGACGCTGTCTTTTGAATGACAGGTCTGTCCAAAGCTGACTGCTTGTCGCGGTCGACTCCTTCGATCGCAACGACGAACCAACGAAGGAACTATTAAAAGATCTTTATTTAAAAATAAAGTCGATTAAGTGTAGAGTAAGTCAACTCGTCTATCAAATATCACAATCGTAGACAGCACACAGGTTGGCTGGTCTCGATTGGACGTTATACGATCAATGTTTCAACGTTTACAAATCTTCGTCAAAAGGCCCCCAATGTACATCAGGTCTATCTTATATAGAGTTCTCCCGGATTCCAGAACGTTCTGTGACGTCACTGTACTTTTCCCTGGAAAGTCCTACTGAACACGTATATCCTTGTTGCATGCACCGAATTAATGTTGACAGCTTGCTGCAGAAATTTCCGTGCGTTGTAAACAAGCTTGTTGACGCGTCGGTTTTCTTCCCTTGATGCATGCACCCGCGTAGACCACGACATTCCCTCCGCCCTCAGATGATGACACGTCTTCAGCACCATCCCGAACGGGTCATCACGATCAAGCCGGGCCTCCAGACTCCATCTCGATACAGCATATACAACCAAAACAAAACACATCAGTTAGTCAACTTATCCACACAATTTGCGGGCTCGATCCTTGTGTGTCGGGCCATTTCCCCCTTTCACCATCCGAGTCACAACCGAGAGAGGAAATCAGCCACCGTGTTCTGACGTCCAGGACGATATCGAAAGTCCACGTTAAACTCTTGCAATGCTAACGCCCAACGAGTCAGTTTCGCACTCTTAGGGCTTGCATCTGTGAGATAAGACAAAGGATTATGATCTGAATAAATGATTATCTTTGATAAGAATATCCATGACTTGAACCGCCCAAGTGCCCAAATCACTGCGAAAGCCTCTCTCTCAATTGTAGACCAATGCATCTGTGTATCTGTAAGTTTAAGGCTAGCAAAAGCAATTGGTTTTTCTTGACCTTCTTCGGTCCACTGAAACAAGCAACACCCGACCGCGGTGGCACTTGCGTCAACACTTAAACCAAATTCCTTAGTGAAATCAATGGTATGCAACTGTGTAGCTTTACTGAGATCATCCTTTAACTTATCTAGTGCTTCTTGATGCTTTTGCTCCCAAGGCACCTTCGTAGGTATGTTATCTCGTGTCAAATCAGTTATTATCCGTGCTTTTTCAGCTAAAGCAGGTATAAAATTTCGAAAGTAACTGAAAAAACCCATAACCTTTCTAACGTCTTTCTTTGTTGTTGGAGGATGGATATCATTGATCGTAGCGATCTTACCTGGATCAGGTTCAATACAACCTGACCCTACTATATGGCCAACAAACTTTATTTTGTTTTGTGCAAAATTACATTTTCTTAAATTCAAAGTGAGTCCTGCTTCCTCAATAGTTTGCAAGAATTTCTCTAGATGTTCTAAATGGTCATTCCAATTCATTGAAACCACTGCCATATCATCGACGAATGGTTCGGTAAAACTTCGCACTGGATGTAAAACTTGGGTCATAGCACGAATAAAGGTATTGCTAGCGGACTTGAGTCCAAACGGCATTCTTGTGAACTCAAAAAGTCCTGCATCACATACGAATGCCGTAAGCCATCGATGTTCTTTCCGAACTGGAATTTGCCAATACCCCGATTTCGCGTCGAAAACACTAATAAACTTTGCCCGTCCCACCTTTTGTAAGATGTCAGCAATGTCTGGGGTCGGGTAACAATCACCTAGAGAATATTTGTTAACATGGCGATAATCAATTGCCAATCGAACGCCATTTTGACCTTTGGGTCCCTTTAAAACGCAAACTACCGGACTGGCCATTTCACTTTTCGATGGTCGAATAATGTCTAATGCCAACATTTCTTCTATCTGGCGTTGTACTTCAGGTTTAAGTAGCTCAGGTACTTTATATGCCCTTAAACGCTTAGGAGTGAAATCATGAGTTATCTTAATTTCATGTTCTAATACTGGACAATACCCAGGTTTATCCACAAATACTGCCGAGTGCCGATCCAAAACTTCAAAAAGTTGCTTCTGTTCCTCTTGCGAAAGATGCGCTATAATCAGAGGATCAATTCGCTTACTCGGGCTTATTTGTTCACGTTCTTCCTGATCTACAACCTCTACTATACCAAATTCTTCATCTTGATCAACAATTACTGAACAGCTATTGATCATCGCTTGTTCGAGTCGTTCATGGTATCGCTTGATCTTATTTGCGTGTAAATGTCTTTGTTTTCCCTCTATTTCTACTATATAAGAATATGGGGATTTAACCTTGACTACGGTAGCAGGTCCTTGCCATCGACTATAAAATTTAGAACTACCAAAATCTGGTGCTAATACTGCTACTTTATCTCCAACTTCGTATTTTCTGTCAGTACTACGCAAGTTATAATAATCTGCATACCGCTTTGTTTCTATATCACTATAGTAATCTGCATAAACTTTCGCGAATTCGAGGTTTTCCTTCAGTGATTGGAGATACTCTTCGGGTGATTTACCTAAGTTAAGAGGTACTTTTCGTTCGCCAGCCCACGATTCCTTCAACACACTAAGTGGACCCCGAGGAAGAGTTCCATAAACCATAGTGAATGGCGAAATATGAGTCGTGCCTGAAGGTTTTTCTCTAAGGCTCCACAGAACAAACGGTAACAATTGGTGCCATCCACGAGGATCAGATTGAGCAAGCTTAAAGATCATGGTTTTCAAGCTTTGGTTGCATCTTTCAACCAATCCAGCTGCCTCAGGATGTCCAGGGGTATTAAATCTGGGACTACAACCCATTCGCCGCAAGAATTCTTTCGTCAAACGACTGGTAAAGTTGGTACCACAATCAGAACTGATGATCCTTGGAATAGAAAAAGTTGTAAAAACTTGCAACAGAGCTTCACAAACTCCCTTTGCATTCAGCGATCTAAGAGGATACGCCATCGGCCAACGAGAAAATTTGTCCACCAGAACCAGAGCATAATTGTACTGGGGTTTCGATTTGTTGGATTCTCCAGTCACTACCATAGGGCCAATACAATCCATATTTAGATGGTTAAAACAGAGTTCATCCGCCCTCGGAATAGGAGTGATCGGGACTCGATCTGCCACTTTAACTGGAGTTCTTAGCTGACAAATTTGACAAGACGCACAATATTCGCGAATCCTCGAATCCATTCTTGGAAACCAAAAGTTTAATTTGATCCTGGCTCTTGTTGCCTTAAAAGCCATGTGCCCAGCACATGGGGCATCGTGTGCTACTCGCAAGACAACCTCGATTCTATCTTCCGGTAAACATAATTGATTAACCTTATGTCCCATAATTTCCCCTTTGTGGTACAGGAGGTTATTATCTATAAAGAAATTATTTTTATTCTGTCTCGCTTGTTGCCAGCAAGATATAAGATTGTGACAATTCTGTTGCTCACGCAATAAAGTATCATTATTCGCTACTCCCTCATCAGACTTGAACTCTGTTGACTCAACATCAAGAAAATTATCTGAATCATCAACTAGTTGCTCCTGAGAATATTCATTCACTTCTGACGGCAAGGATTCGTTGCTGTTACTTTTCTCGATATTAACTTCTAAGTTATCTTCTTCTGCCCCTTTATTTATTTGTACACATCGATCTACGCCAGCTACCATCACTACATATTGCGAACTATCCCTTAATAGGTCCACAACATGGGGTGTTAGAATAACCCGTTCATTTAGTTCAGGGACTACAGCGAACATGACGCACAAAGATGGCGCAATGTTTGTCGTTCCTTCCATTGAATTAGCTAATTTCATTTGTAGGTATACTACATCTGCCTTACATCCTTCTCCCTGAAAACCAATTATATTAATCCGTTTAATCACGGGTAAGTTTAGTGACTCAATTAATTTCTTATCAATACAACAAATTTCTGCTCCTGAATCAGATAATGCTGGCTGAGAAGGGAGTTCTTCAATCTGTACATTGATATACGACCTCTCGTGTAATCCATCAATACTATTCTCGTATACCCTTACAGCAGTTTCCAACCCTATTGGTTTAGAATTATCCAATAAATTCCCTTGCTTTACCTGTTCAGGTATCTCATGCAACACGTTGACCTTCTCAACAACTAAGTCGATCACTTCTTCAGTTGGGTTCCCAAATATACAAGTACTCACCTTTTTAGAACTTGGTTTGGTCTGGCACTCCCTTGCCCTATGACCCTTCTGATGACATAGGAAACAGAGACCCTTTACCTTGGCCTCCTCCTGAGACACCCTCGCACCTATCTTGGCTTCACCCCTTATTTCCGGTTTGGGAGACTTGGGTTGAGCTGTCTGGTTATTGACTTGAACATGTGGTTGACCTCTCGTCCAATTGTTATACTTCGGTGTCGGATGACTACGGCATACTAAGTCATTCCCACCATCATACGACGCTACATAAATGTCAGCCGCATTAGCTATGTCTTCACAGCTCAACCACTCCTCTTTTTCTTGGGCCAAGATATAATCTAAACAAGCCTTCGACAAGGACTCCTTAAGCCGATCCGCAACCAATAAACTTACAAGTTTATCAAACTCATCAGTTATCTTTCTACTTTTCAAATAATACATAAGAGCCACACGCAATTTGGATGAATAGATCGTAAATGATTCGTCCGATGCTTTGTGCAACGACCAAAATCGGGCTCTAAGATTTGAAGGGCTTATCTTAAACTCCCTTAGCAAAAACTCCTTCAGGAATTTGTAGTCATGGAGCTGTGCCTCAGTAAGGCGCATGGTTAATGCCTTAGCTCTTTCACTTAAAATCGCTAGCAATAATTTTGCTCTAACATCTTCATCCACCTCATACACATTAAACAAACCATCCAAGTGATCAAAGAAACCTGGAATTTCTATAGGGTCGGAAGGAAATTTCCAAAGAATATTCTTAAGGGCATCACTATAACGCTTAGTACGACTTGCTAAAGAATCTCTAACATTTCGTTCTTCCTGCTTTTCCTTCCTCTCCCTTTCTTCTTTCTCTTTCCGTTCCTTCTTTTCTCTTTCTTCTTTCTCTTTCCGTTCCTTCTTTTCTTCCTCTCTCCTCTTTTCCTCCCTCTCTTCCTTCTCCTTCCGTTCCTCCCTTTCTCTTTCTTCCTTCTCCTTCCGTTCCTCCCTTTCTCTTTCTTCCTTCTCCCTTTGTTCTTTCTTTTCTTCCTCTCTCCTCTTTTCCTCCCTTTCTTCCTTCTTCTTCCGTTCCTCCCTTTCTCTTTCTTCCTTCTCCTTCCGTTCCTCCCTTTGTTCTTCATATTTACGGATTTCGAACTCCAGACGGCGCTTCTGCAGCTCGTAATCCACTCCTGTTGGAGATATTGGACTACCCTTAAATTCCTCTTCCTCTTTTCCAATCTCCATGGCCCATTCTTCCATTAATTGATTTCGATCCCATGACATAACATCATCTTCGTCCCTTCCTGCCTTCATAAGATACACCCTAAGGCGCTCAGACGACATTTTGCGAATATTCGCTTGCATCTCTGTTGTCAACGCTTCCATTTTCACAAACAGTCAGTCAACAACAACAAAAAAACAGACACCACGCGGCAAACCCGCCACACAAAAGGAAAATTCCACAACCCAAAGTGCAACTATTCAGTATCCAAAGAAGTACACTCGCCAAGTACGCAAAAACTATACAAGCTCACGCAAGTCTGGCCTCGATCACAACAATGGATCAAATTTCAAAGAAATAATCAGCAGATATTGAAAGAGAAATAATGGCTGCCTCCCACTCGGCTGCAACTCCACTCTCTTTTCTCCTTCTCAGCCACGACAACACCTAGGATCTTACCCGTATGTTGACTGCTGTCTTCTGCTGTCTCAGCCGAACGACGCACTTCGTCCGTCCGACTGTCGTATGCCGATTCACCCGTCTCCCACGGTAGAAAGGCGTCTCGATCCGCTCGCTGTCTGGAACAGACCGTCTCTTGATCCTCCGGGTTGACTCCTTCCTCCGCCGGCTCGCGTCTTCTTCACCGGATCCAACACCGATGATCCCACTTCTGACACCAATAATGTCGCGGTCGACTCCTTCGATCGCAACGACGAACCAACGAAGGAACTATTAAAAGATCTTTATTTAAAAATAAAGTCGATTAAGTGTAGAGTAAGTCAACTCGTCTATCAAATATCACAATCGTAGACAGCACACAGGTTGGCTGGTCTCGATTGGACGTTATACGATCAATGTTTCAACGTTTACAAATCTTCGTCAAAAGGCCCCCAATGTACATCAGGTCTATCTTATATAGAGTTCTCCCGGATTCCAGAACGTTCTGTGACGTCACTGTACTTTTCCCTGGAAAGTCCTACTGAACACGTATATCCTTGTTGCATGCACCGAATTAATGTTGACAGCTTGCTGCAGAAATTTCCGTGCGTTGTAAACAAGCTTGTTGACGCGTCGGTTTTCTTCCCTTGATGCATGCACCCGCGTAGACCACGACACTGCTTGTGAGCCAGCTCCCCGTCAGGGTGTGACGCAGAGTAGTTGGAGCACTATTGCTCAACCGAGGTGATAAATTGAATATCTGTGTCAATGACAGTATTACTAAGCATGGAGGACTGAAGGGTGATGGTACTTGCAGCGGAAGCCAAAAAGGCGGGGAGCGCAAGCGAAGTAACCCTACGGATACCCAAGCCGCCAGCTTTGACAGGAAGAGAGGCCTGCAACCACTGGTCATCCGACAAAGGAAGATTCAGGATTGAGCAGAGCCCATCTCTCAACAGAGCGTCGTATTGTTCGGGAAGAGGATGTCCCGAGCAAGGGCCACAGCGAAGCATATGCATCAATTTAGGAGAGCTAAACGAGCACCTGAGTAGGATAAGGGCATCGTGTTTAGTGATGCTTGCCAGTCTGGACAAGGCCAAGGATAATTCGAAGCAACGGGATTCAAGACAGGTCGAAAGGGCCTCCGAGGTGGAGAATGGAGCGCCCAGAAGGTATACTGGGTCATCAGAGCGGGATATCACCTCGCATTTTGCATGGTTCAGCGATAACCCTAGTTCCTGCCTTCACGCTCGATGGTTTCAACGTCAGCAGCCACCCCGGCTGTCCCACCCCCCAAAGTGAGGTCGTCAAGGTATCCCAACACCAGAGGGGACTGCAGGTTCAACAGTATCGCCTGAAGGGGAAGACAAAAAGCAGTGGGCCGAGGGGGTCGCCATGCCGCGGTCCCACCTCGGACAGGATGGAGAACTGGCCAAATTTAAGGTCAGAAGTTTCGGCGTAAGCCAACTTACAGTACGGTAGAAGTTCGGGAAGAGTGTCTAGAACCGAAGAAAGCATTCGGTCCCTGAACAGGCTATTAAATGCATTGGAGAAATCTAGTTTTACAAGTACTGAGTCTTCCTGCATATTGCTTAGGAAGCTCTTGACCGTGTGGACAGCTGCCTCACACCCTCCCGATACGCCAACTCCCACCTGCCTGTGCGAGAAGTAAGGTGAAACTCTTGGGAGGGCGAACGTGTTGGCACATTTAGAGCTTAATCTACGCCCGTAATATCAAATTACTATTGGGCGTACGCCCCCGGACTTTTTGCGTAGAGCGAAGAGTGTGCCGGCAAAAAGAGTTGAGCGAACTTCGCCGGGACAAATCCCGGCTAAGAGCAGGTTAACAAAAGCGGTTATAGCAGAGATCAGTTCAGGCCCCGTTTCTTTGCAATTGGGTAAATCCAACAAGTGTTGGGGTCTAAGGCCGTCAGGTCCCTCTGAGGAACCTGCTGGAAAGGAGCGATTGTACTTGCGCACCTCGTCCTCAGATGTTTGATATGAAGCTATCGGGGTTTCAACCGGTACGTTAGATCGGTCGATAGGATGGCACCGATGTTTGGAGCGTAGTTCTTCCAAGGATTCTAGGTTGATCGGGACTGGTTTATTATCTGAGCATAAAATTCTGATAGCTGCTTTAATATTACCATCTTCCAGTTTGGAAGATATCGCTGCTGCAATCACTTCCTGATCATTGCGTCTGGAAGCAGCTACATCAGTAGAAGTCTTGGGGTTTGATGTGTCCAATGAGAACAGGTCATCTGCCCTGAGAAGCCAAGTGGCCGTGATGTTCTCGACTCGGCCTTTGATAGTTGAGGTTAGATCGTGGCGTTTGCCACCTCTGATCGGTTGCTCCAAAACAAGAGCTCCAAAAGCGATCAGAACTTTCCAGGGAGAGGGTTTCAAAGGGTTTGAAAGAATCTTATTGATAACCAATGCTAGAAGTCTGCCTACTGCCGGCCTGGCCGCCCTTGGAACATGTTTAAGCAGTCTGTTATTCAGCGCTGGGTGTGGGATTCTCTCTCCCAAGCAGGGGCCCTCCCCAGCCCCCCTGAACCCGCCGGGGTTGGTATATTGAGGTGCTGATGGTTCTGCGGGGTCAGACCCTTGAACAGGCGTCTGATCCGGTGCCTGGGGGATAACTGTATCATGGTTTTCCAGAGAGGGTTTGTGAGACCCAGGGCATGGGTTGTTACGCGGGACCCATGAAGATGGACATTTCCATCTTTATTGTGCAGAATTCTAATGACTCCACAAGTGCTGCAAGTGCCCTTCGCTTTCTCTGAAGCCTCGGGCGGAGGTGGGGACCGTCCATTTATTGCAGAGTGACCAAAGAAAATGACAGCAACTAGACTTAGTTGGGACGGTTCGACAATAAACATGTGTCTGACCTTTAACTACCATTTGTCTGACCTTTAACTACCATAAAAAGTCGTGCAAACCTGAGTGAAGTCTAATAAACCTTGAAGTATAAATATACCTGTCGGAAAACGAGCCCGTAACCAAACAGCGAGCGTGAAAACGTCAAAAACGACCGTCACAGAAGAGATCAACGGCCATAAACAACGACTCCAACTGGGGGGCGTGTCTGGCCGCTACTTTCGAACAACTGGCGTACAAGCCTTAAATTAGGCCAAGCGTACAACTAACTAAAAATTCACTGCATGAAAGCAAATTCTGTTCCGCTAAATCAAGGTCAAAAACAGCTGCAGCCGGAGAGTGCAAATGTGAGATTAAAACCAAGTAAAACCTCCCGATAAACAGAGAGCTGCCATCTTGTCCAGAGGTCACTCCAGAAAAAAAAGTACACATCTATTATTATTATTATTATTATTATTATTATTATTATTATTATTATTATTATTATTATTATTATTATTATTATTATTATTATTATTATTATTATTATTATTATTATTATTATTATTATTATTATTATTATTGTGAACTGAGTTTTGTGTACAGTCTTGCAGTGCGAGATGTTAGCGTATATATTTAGTGCGTTTACTTTAGTTTCACGTGTATATGTATATATGATAGATGTATAACGTTTAGTCTTAGTGACACGCGCGGCCGGCCAATCTCGGCAGCGGCGCGCTATATGTATATTATTAGAGTTCGCTTAGGCGCACAGAAGACAGGTGTGTCAAGAGGCGCGAAGAATTATGCTGACTAGAGAAGTTTTTGAATTCGAGTATGTTCGCTGTAGTAGTGTGGCTGACTAGTTGAGTTGTAATCGAATTGAGTTCTGTCTGTTTGTTTCTTATTAAACTAAAAGATATTAAACTGTGTTGCTGATTAATTCAGGTTATACTTATACGTAGAATTAGTGTTCAAAAGGTGAACGTTAAATAGGCGTTAAGTAGAGAGAGAACAAGGATTTAATCAGAAGGATTGTCAACGGAAGGATTGGGTTGACATTATTGGTGGCAGCGTCGGTGTGGATAAATACTCACGGTGGATAAAAACTCACGGTGGAACAGCGTCGGTGTGGATAAATACTCACGGTGGATAAATACTCACGGTGGAATAAATACTCACGGTGGATATAAACTCACGGTGGATTAAAATTCACGTTATCACCTCCTTCGGCGGATAGAGGAATCTACGACGGTGATAAAAGAATTTACAACGGTGTTAGAAGAATCTACGACGGTCTTAGAAGAATATACGCGTTGTTTGCTGTGTGACGTGTCTACGATATCAACGACGGTGGAACACGAGAAACGGTATAAAAAATTTCGTTGTTTTCCACGAACAAATATAAAAGAAATTCCGTTTGTTTATCGATTCACACAACAAGAAAAACCGTGACTTCTTTGAAAAGAGAAATCACCAAAGTAAACAAGTAAGATGGAGAAACTAAGTGCTGAAAGACAAGCAGATATTAAGAAGATGTCTACGGAAAGGCTGAAACAGCGTTTGTTGAAAGCCGGTTTTAAAGAAGAACAATTAGAAGGTATGTCACGTGGTGACATGATGCAGGAACTCGCCGATGTGTGGGTTAAAGAAGAAGTCGAAGAAGAAGGTGCCGTTGGCGGTGCCGTCGAAAAGGCTATTGAAAAACCTCCTGCGCCTATGTCTATGGAGATGTTGATGCAGTGGATGATGATGAAAGAAGATAGGGAGGAGAAACGGAGGCAAGAAGAGAAAGAAAGAGAGGAGAGACGAAGACAAGAAGAGAAAGAGCTGAGACAAGAAGCAGAACGTGTAAGACAAGACGATTTGCGCTTGCAGAGAGAGAAAGAAGAGAAGGCAGAATTTGCAAGGCAAGAAGAATTGCGCTTGCAGAGAGAGAAAGAAGAGAAAAAATTGCGCTTGCAAAGAGAGAAAGAAGAGAAGGCAGAATTTGCAAGGCAAGAGGAATTGCGCCTGCAGAGAGAGAGAGAGAAGATAAAGCAGAACAAGTGCGTAAGGCAGAACTGGAATTGCAAAAGCATCAGTTTGAGATTCAATTAGAACAGTTGAAACGAGATAGAGAAGATGCTGAAAGAAGAAGACTGGAGCAGATGATTGAATTTGAAAGAGCTAGAAAAAGTGATGAAGAGGTTCGTCAGCAACAGATTGAAGCAAAGAGAATGCGTGAAGAAGAAAAAGAAAAAGCGCGAACGTTAGAGTTGGAACGTGCAGAACAGATCAGACAAGAAGAACTCAAATTTCAGAAAGAAAGTTTGGAAAAGGCAGAGGCAGAAAGACAGGAACGTCTGAAACTGGAGAAATCAAAATTGACATTGAAAGAAACGCAAATGAGAGAAGAACGAGAAGCAGAAAGAAGGAAGCAGCAAGAAAGTGAAACTTTGGTGTCAAAAATTAAGAAAATAGGTGATGCAATGAAGCATGTATTGCCTCAAATGCCAACTGATATGATGGAGGTGCCATTATATTTTGAAACAGTCGAGAACGCGTTTCGTAGTTTTGCTGTGGAAAAGCCGTTTTGGGTGAAATTATTACTACCATTGATGACGCCGAAAGCTCGAACCGTTCTGAATAGATTGTCATACGATGATCTAGACAATTATGATAGAGTCAAGCAGCACTTATTAAAAGAATTTAAGTTGACTTCGAGAGAATACAGAGCCAGATTTGTGGATGCTAAGAAGACGACAGAAGAGACTTATACGATGTTTACGGCAAGACTGAAGAACTTGCTAAACTATTACGTGAGAAGTCGAAACGTGAACAAAGAGTATGATACGCTCTTTGATTTGCTGGTAGCGGATAAGCTGAAAGAATGTTTACCGCCAGGTCCACTACAGTTTGTATTGTCGAAGGAAGGAACTGACTGTCTCCAAGCTAGTGCAGTGGCAGACCTAGCAGACATTCATGTAAACAATCGAATTGGGTTTGCGATCCCAAATATAAACAGTTATCCTTCTCAACGTTCCGTAAACCAAAGCCAGAGTGGAAAGTGGAAAAGTAATCCAGGAACAGGGAATCAGTTCAAAGGTAAAGAAGTCAAGGCTAGTGTCCCTGTACCCAATGAGACCAGAGAAGTGACGTTTGGTCGTCAGGGATTTAACAAATCGTCAGCGCCGTTCGCCAAGAGGGAAGGCAACACATCGTTTACGCAGTATAAGAGAAATGAAGGAAATGAACAACGAGGCATGGTTGTGAAGCGTTGTCACAACTGTGGTTCAGACAAACATTTGGTTAAATTTTGTCCAGTTCCAGTGGCAGCAGCTAGTTCTAGCAGAAATCAAGAACACACAAGGGTGAATTTGATTCAAGTGGTTATTGATACAGGTAATCAAACCACGGGTCAAGAAAACCAAGAAACTGAAGTAAAGTCAGTAATGAAATGTGGTATTCAAAAAGAAATTCTATTGGATGCTGAAATTCAGAGAGAAGTCATAGGAAAAGATGACAGTCGAATATTGAAGAAATCGTTCTTGCAATATGTCGAGGTTGAAATTCGTGCAGTAGACGGTAAAGAGCCAGTGAAAGTCAAAGCACTGAGCGACTCGGGAGCAGAAATTCCGGTGATTAGTGAAGAATTACTGGAAGGCATGAAGGTGGAACAAATTGGAAAAGTGAATTTGCAATGTGTGGCAGGAGATGCCATTCCTGCGAAGTTAGTGAAAGTCGATGTTAGACTGTGTGGTAGTGACGTGAAAGAAGAGGGATTTCCGCGTAAAATCCAGTGTTCACTTACACCTTATGTCACTTTGATGTGTGCTAGTATTGCAAAGATGGGCAGTACAGAAAGATTCTTGTTGCATCCAGAGATAATTGCCGAATTAAAAGCCGTACCACAGATGAAAGTTAAAACGATACAAGGAGATGTGAGTGTACAAGCAAATGTAATGACGAGAGCGCAGAGTCGGAAACAGGAAATGGTAGATGTTGATGAGAAGAGTGAAACTGAAAGTTCAAGTGATGAGGAAAACGAAAGTAATGAGCAACGAAGCTTATCGCGAGATGGTGTAATAGCAGAGATGAACGAGCAAGAGATGGCTGCATGCGAGAATGGCACATTAAATGAAACTGAAGAAGACAATGAATGTGATGTGGGGATAGGAGACTTGTATAGAGATGAAGAGATGGACGAAGAACAAAAGGTGCAGATTGCCGATTCGAAGAAGTTCGAAGAGCAACAGAGAAAGGATGAATCGTTGAAGCCGTGGTGGAAGTTAGCACAAGAGAAAGAATCTGAATTCTGTGTGATCAACGGTTTATTGCATAAGAAATATCAGATATTAGACCAGACGATATATCAACTAGTGTTACCAAAAGAGAGACGAATTAAAGTGATGGAATTGGCGCATGAATCGGTATTTGGAGGACATCTAGGAGAAGAGAAAACAAGAGAACGAATAAAATTATCTTTTGTATGGCCAAAGATGAGAAGAGACATTGTGAAATTTTGTAAGTCTTGCGAGAAATGTCAATTAAAGGCAAGGAGTCTGGTGATGGATAGAGTGCCTATCACTCCGGTCTCAAGAGAAGAGGTCGCCTTCAAGAGAATGACGATGGACCTCGTTGGCCCGATCGATCCAGTATCTGCTGCAGGTCACAAGTATTGTTTATGCATTGTGGACTCGTGCACCAGATGGCCTACAATCTTCTTATTGAAATCGCTGACAGCGAAGGCTGTGTGTGAAGCGTTGATGGAACTATTCATGAACGTTGGTGTGCCGTCCGTGATTACAAGTGATCAAGGAACGAACTTCACAGCCAGTTTGACAAGAGAATTTCTCGATTTAATGGGCTGTAGTCCACGATTCGACACACCAGGACACCCAGAGGCTGCTGGATTAGTAGAAAGATGGAATCAGACATTTAAAAAGATGATCCATCATGTGATAATAGACAACCCGAGGAAATGGCACAAGATAATTCCTTTCACAGTGTGGGCATTACGAGAAGTGCCGAATGCAACTACTGGAGTATCACCATATATGCTTGTCTATGGGAAAATTCCGAGAGGACCATTGGCAATATTAAAAGAGAGTTGGACTAGAGAAATAAACTTACCACCTCATGTTGGAGTTAAACCAGAAAAGTATTTGAAAGAACTCAAAGAAAATATGGAGAAAGCATTATTGTTTGCAGAATCCTACTCTCGAGAAAAGCAATTACAATACACGAATCAGTATAACAAGAGAGCAAAGCACAAAGAATTTGAAGCTGGTGAGAAAGTCATAGTTTTGTATCCAACGTCAACGAACAAACTTATTTCTCGATGGCATGGTCCATGTACGATCATACATCGAAGATCAAAGTACTCTTATTTAGTTGATATGGGTGAAAATGGTCGAAAAATAATTCACGCCAACAAGATCAGAAAATATGTTACTCGAGCATTAAGTTGTGGTCTAATTGTTGAAGAAGATGAAGATTTTGGTTCAGTGGTTGAATTACCAATGAGGAACGAGGTTCAAGATGACAAGAATTCACTTAACCTCGATCCTGAACAAATTAGCCATTTAACAGTAACTCAGCAAGAACAGTTGTTGATAATGTCAACCCAATCCTTCCGTTGACAATCCTTCTGATTAAATCCTTGTTCTCTTCGTACTTAACGCCTATTTAACGTTCACCTTTTGAACACTAATCCTACGTATAAGTATAACCTGAATTAATCAGCAACACAGTTTAATATCTTTTCAGTTTAATAAGAAACAAACAGACAGAACTCAATTCGATTACAACTCAACTAGTCAGCCACACTACTACAGCGAACACACTTATTTCTCGATGGCATGGTCCATGTACGATCATACATCGAAGATCAAAGTACTCTTATTTAGTTGATATGGGTGAAAATGGTCGAAAAATAATTCACGCCAACAAGATCAGAAAATATGTTACTCGAGCATTAAGTTGTGGTCTAATTGTTGAAGAAGATGAAGATTTTGGTTCAGTGGTTGAATTACCAATGAGGAACGAGGTTCAAGATGACAAGAATTCACTTAACCTCGATCCTGAACAAATTAGCCATTTAACAGTAACTCAGCAAGAACAGTTGTTGAACGTTTTGAACAAATACTGTGACAGATTTTCAGAAAAACCCGGATTATGTACATTGGTCGAACACGAAATTGAACTAAAACCAGGATTTCGTGAAAAGGAATTTGCAGCATATCGAATTCCTTTGATTTATCGATCAGAAGTGGAACGTCAGATCAAAGAAATGTTAAAAACAAACATTATCAAACCATCATCGAGCAGAATGGCAAGCCCTTTGGTTATTGTTAAAAAGAAAGACGGATCTTTAAGACTTGCCTGTGACTACAGATACATTAACTCATTCACAGTGGATTGTAAATATCCGATGCCGATTGTCAGAGACGTTTTAAACAAAGTTGGAGAGTCTAATGTGATTTCTATTTTGGACTGTCGAAGTGCTTATTGGACTTGTCCTGTAAACAATCTGATCAATGGAAGACAGCTTTTGTAACACATAATGGACTGTATGAATTTACTCGTGTTCCTTTTGGAATGATAAATTCAGGCCGAACTTTTGTTAAGGCGATAAATTTAGTTTTACAGCCTATAAATGACTTTGCAGAACCGTATGTTGATGACATTGCTGTGCATTCTGATAGTTGGAAAGTTCACTTGCAGCATCTAGATGCATTTTTGATGCAAATGAGATTGCATAACGTTACTTTGAATTTGAAAAAATGCATATTTGGTAAGAGTGAGGTAAGGTTTATCGGTCATGTGGTTGGGTCTGGTAAGATAAAGATGAATCCAGACAGAATTGAAAGTTTGACTAATTTGAAGATCCCAGAAACTAAGAAGCAAGTTAAGCAACTGCTTGGATTTTTTAATTATTACAGACAGTTTATTAAGGACTTTGCACAGATTGCGAAACCTTTATCTGATTTAACTAGTAAACGTGTTTCTGATAAGATTGATTGGACTGTTGAACATCAGCAAGCATTTGATTTACTTAAAGAGGCTGTGCGATCCAAAGTAGTATTATATGTTTTTGAAGTTGGAAAACCATTTAATTTGTACTGCGATAGTAGTGACTTTGCAGTCGGTGCTGTTTTAACACAGATGGACGACAAGGGAATAGAACGCCCTGTGTCATTTATCAGTCAGAAATTAACTGATACCCAGAAGAGATGGGCTACTGTGGAAAAGGAAGCCTATGCTATAGTTTGGGCTTTAAACAAGTTAAAAGAAATTATAATTGGATCGAAAATTTTCATTTTTACTGATCACAATCCTCTTACATATTTGACCGAGTCAATGTCTAAGTCTGCTAAACTTGTGCGTTGGGCGTTAGCCTTACAAACTTTTGATGTTGAGGTGAAGTACAAGAAGGGCAGATTGAATGTTATTGCTGATTGTTTGTCAAGGTTATAAGTAATCGTAAGACTGTTCATTAATTAGTTAGATATATATATATGTTTCATGTATTTTGGTAATTTCGCAAATTTTGAAATTTAATTTGCTCAATTCCAGAAAAAGGAAGGAGGTAATGTGAACTGAGTTTTGTGTACAGTCTTGCAGTGCGAGATGTTAGCGTATATATTTAGTGCGTTTACTTTAGTTTCACGTGTATATGTATATATGATAGATGTATAACGTTTAGTCTTAGTGACACGCGCGGCCGGCCAATCTCGGCAGCGGCGCGCTATATGTATATTATTAGAGTTCGCTTAGGCGCACAGAAGACAGGTGTGTCAAGAGGCGCGAAGAATTATGCTGACTAGAGAAGTTTTTGAATTCGAGTATGTTCGCTGTAGTAGTGTGGCTGACTAGTTGAGTTGTAATCGAATTGAGTTCTGTCTGTTTGTTTCTTATTAAACTAAAAGATATTAAACTGTGTTGCTGATTAATTCAGGTTATACTTATACGTAGAATTAGTGTTCAAAAGGTGAACGTTAAATAGGCGTTAAGTAGAGAGAGAACAAGGATTTAATCAGAAGGATTGTCAACGGAAGGATTGGGTTGACAATTATTATTATTATTATTATTATTATTATTATCATCATCATCATCATCACCACCACCACCACCACCACCACCACCACCACCACCACCACCACCACCACCACCACCACCACCACCACCACCACCACCACCACCACCACCACCATCATCATCATCATCATCATCATCATCATCATCATCATCATCATCATCATCATCATCATAATTATTAGGGAGCTTTCAATAGCTTCCCTTCAAGGTGATCTACTCAGGAGCGCTCCCAGTCCAGCCACAGCTAGAGAGGGTAGTCTTTAAGTTGGTAAGGAAAGTGAGTCATAGGAACCAAGTGGAGTGCAACAGGGAGACAAAATCTATGCTGTAGTCAAAATCCAAAACGAGAAATAGGTGGTTGCAGGACATTTACCCCCTTGGACAGCTTCAGTATTTGCTGGAAATTGTTCAACATCGCCGTCAGGCTTATCCAGACACCAAGAAAGAGACACTCTGCTTCTATCAAAATGAACTGAGAAAGTCGCATTGAACGTTGTAGTGAACATTTCTAATTTTGTGACGTTTAAAATTTTTTTCATTGCATTTTTGGATTGTAACCCATCAATTTTTTTGAATGTAGAGTCTACATGACTATTTTATTTGTATGTAATTGTAAAAAAAAACTAAAACAAGTCTGTTTTACCGAAACAGCTCTTGTATGTTTTCATTTGTCAAAAATCGCTCTTTTTATAAACTTTGTGGTCATTGAGCTACCTCTAAATATTAATATATCAAGTTCAAGTTTTTTTCTGTAATAATTTGAGACCAGTTGGAATAGTTCTGGAGGTTAGGATCACAAACAAGGAAGCGATTTATTTTTTCCCTATTTTAAGCACCACCATAATGTGTATGAGTGTATGTATGTAAGCAATAGGTATCAAGACTTAATAAAGCACATTTGAGCATCTTACAAGAGCATTGTCCATATATCCTTCTATCAGATCCAAGTAGTTGTGTTTTAAAATGTTACTTTGAAAATTATGTTATTTACCTTGCTCTCGCGACAAGAACCAGTTAACCATCGAGTTTAAACGCAATGCGTGAACAGGAGACGACGCAAATACCTGCCTGTCTTCTGGCACTCGTCAACGGATAGTCAGAAATTGTAAACCGGAGCACTTCAACAGGTGGGTGTTTCTGTTGTTTGCCCCTCTTCTCGTTGACCTGCAGCTCGCCAACACATCACAGAACATTGGCCTGTTTTCTGAATATGTTCTTCATCTACTGCTGTACATTTTCGTGTCAATGGGACATACCAGGCTGGAGAGAAGATGATTAATGGTGGGGCTAGTAAAGGCATGATGCATGACTCTGATGGTTCAAATGTCAGTAAAGCCTACTTATATTACATCTTCACACACGTGGGGCGTGGTGGCTCAGTGGTAAGTTCGGCGCCTTGTGACCGGAGGGTTGCAGGTTCGAATCCCACTCTAGCCGCTGCGTACGGACCTTGGGCAAGTCCTTCACTCGCAATTGCTCGTTGCGTTTCGGCGTGAAAATTCCGGCACAGTATCAAATGCTGTAGTCGGGAGCGCCTCTGAGTAGTAGTAGACTTCGAGAGGCGCTATAGAAATATCCAGAATAAATAAAATAAATAAAAATGTAGCTTAAACGTTGAAACGTTGAATAACAATCCACAGGCGTTATCTATATAAATAAACCGAGAATTCTGTGTGTGTGTCTGTCTGTCTGTCTGTTTGACCGGGCTTAACTTCTACAATTTTGCACCTTTTCACTCGAAACCTTCACTGCTGTGTCGGTCTCGGCATGGGACACCCAGTGGAGGGGTTCGCGTCCCCCGTTTTCACCGCTACTATGGTGAAAAACGGCCAAAACATCACCCCAAGCGATAGGAATCTTACCGTCCCTCCTGACATTAGGCTTACTGCATTGGATGCAGTCCCTGCAGTGACATTAGGATTACTGCATTGGATGCATGCACGTGTAACAAACATCGAAGATAAATTTATTGTTGGTAAGTCAATTTAGTTTTTCAGATTTCTACTGCAAACCTTCACTTAATTATAATTGATTTCTTGCAAACAGTGGAGGGCTTCGCGTCCCCCGTTTTCACCGCTTTTATGGTGTCCAGGGCTAGAAATTAATTATAGCACAATGACGTTATACCTAAAAATCGGACCAGGGATGCCGACGGAAGATTTGTTTACATTTCGGCGTCTGTTTCACCCGGGTGCATTTGTACAATTTTGGAGCTTATGTTCGTAAGTAGTACGTCGATTTCCAAAAGACTGCGAAGCAGTCGCCGCCACAGGGCGATTGTGAAGCAGTCAGTCCACGGCAGAGGTCTCTAGACGCGAGAAGGCGTATACAAGACTGCGAAGCAGTCTCCGCTGTACGCGAGAAGGCGTCTACAAGACTGCGAAGCAGTCTCCCCCACAGGTCGCCAGACGCCACAAGGGCCTTCAAGACTGCGAAGCAGTCGCCGCAAGAGGGCGACTGCGAAGCAGTCAGTCCACGGCAGAGGTCGCTAGGCGCCAGAAGGCGTAAACAAGACTGCGAAGCAGTCTCCGCTGTACGCCAGAAGGCGTCTACAAGACTGCGAAGCAGTCTCCCCCACAGGTCGCCACACGCCACAAGGACCTCCAAGACTGCGAATTGAAACTTATACCTAAATTTCTTCCTTATTCGCTACACGAATTGAAACTTATACCTAAATTTTTTGCTTATTCGCTACAGGGATTGAAACTTATAACCCCGGGCAACGCCGGGTAAACCAACTAGTAAGAAATAACTAGCTTCTCTTGGGTCTCCCGAGGTTTGGTATAGGAGACGCCCTAGGTCGGCTAGAAATGCCAGTCCCTTAGTGTTAAATGGTCCCAAGTTCTCAAAATCCAATGGAACAAAATGATAGGATTGCATCAATTGGGGGTTTTTCCTGGACTCAGCCAGTTCCGTCGCACCCCTCGCCCAGGTGGCCGTTGTGGGCAAGTAACAAAGGCAGATCAAGACTACGCTGGATAGACACCATAAATGAGGATATGACATGAATTGGCCTAGCACTAAGGGAAGCAGTAGATATGACAAATGACCGAGGATAATGGAGAACTGATGATGATGACTCTATTTTCTTCTCCAAGGTTTATCCTTCTGATGAATAGGACCGGATGTTATGTTAGGCTGTAGGTTGTGTCTGCACAGCGCCCTTGTACCGGCATGGTCGCGTAACGGCTCTATAGAAATTGTTCGTGTTACTATTATTATTATTATTGTTGTTGTTGTTGTTGCTGCTGCTGTTGTTGCTGTTGCTTTTGCTGTTGCTGTTGCTGTTACTGTTGCTGTTGTTGTTGTTGTTGTTGTTGTTGTTATTATTATTATTATTATTATTATTATTATTATTATATATGTTGAAAAGACTTGCAGTATCAGTTTGTCCAATGTGCAATTCTACCCCAAACTGCTTCACCTTCGACAGAGATCCGTCTGAGAGCATTTGGGGAAGTGAGTTATTATTATTATTATTATTATTATTATTATTATTATTATTATTATTATTATTATTATTATTATTATTATTATTATTATTATTATTATTATTATTATTATTATACAAATTTATTTCTTCATCCAACCAACAAAGTCATATGCAGACGAATTATTAACTGTATCTAGGGATTCTAGGCTATAGACCGACATTCAGTCCTGGCTGCGCGGTCTCCTTGTTGTTCAAATCCGAGGTGCCTAGAACAGAGAGAGAGTTTCCAGTTTGTAGGGCAACTGAGAGACGCTGGAGCAGATGGCTGGTCTCACGCTGATCACCTGTAGCTGATTTTATCTTGGCACCAAGTTCTTGGATAAATTCCAGTGACTCGGCATGCCATCTTCCTGAGGTTTCGACTGCTACATGGATGAAATGGTGCGATTGTGAGATGGCAGCGTATTTGTTTTCCTTATTGTGGGCTGCTTTTTCCGCTGCGGCACCTGCATTTTGCGATGTTACATGCTGGTATGATGCTGCGAATGTATCTGGCACCGTGACATCCCACGCTAAGCATCGACCTCTGGCCCAAGGTATTATGGTGACTCCATCAGGCCTTTTTCCGTCAGCTCTGGAGAGGCCATTGGGCTCTTTGATGGCCGGTATTTTGGCTCTGATGAAGGCCCGCCAAATCACGTCATTGATCAATGATCATGGCATGTCGTTGTTGCCTTCCAGTTCCCTTGATGCAAGAGAATCCGTGATGGCCGTTGGATTCTACTGCCGCCCCACATTTACATGTGTGTTTTTCACATAACGCAGTGCCCAGCCGGATGCCGGCTGCTATTCTCAGTACTTCTCCTGGCATCCGTAATCCTGCGATTGTTATGGGTAGTGCTTGAAGCCAGTCTCCTGAGTGTGGTGATTGCGCAGCTAACAGTCTGGCTTTAGCAGTAGAATCAGTAGCTCTTTCTGAAAGGCCTTCAAGTGCACGCGATATCAGTGCGCTGTCCCATTCTCTTTGTACATGAGCCTTCTGTTCGATGGGAGTAGGCGCTTTCGATCTCAAAGACCACGAGCTAGAAGCCTCCTCTACCAATTATTATTATTATTATTATTATTATTATTATTATTATTATTATTATTATTATTATTATTATTATTATTATTATTATTATTATTATTATTATTATTATTATTATTATTATTATTATTATTATTATTATTATTATTATTATTATTATTATTATTATTATTATTATTATTATTATTATTATTCGTTTATTATCGACTCACATTGACAAACCGCAATATGTTGCAAATACATTTAGTGATGCTAAGTAATAGTAATGTAATGTTGGGGGATTTAGGAGAGGCTGGAAACTTAACAAGTAGGCCTATTGAAAATGCTACAGTTTACCATTAACACGATCAAAGACATTACATCATGCACACATATGGTAGACAAAAATTCAACAGTAAAAGACACATCTTAACTATTAACTTAACTAAACACACTACACCACGCATGGAAAACAATGATTGTTCACCTGATCATGACTAGCTTGCTAGAAATGACTATGGTGCTGACATATTATGGGGTTCGATAATTCCTTCAATTAGGAAAGAACGGAACTTTCGTTTCAATAACTGGATGTAGATATCTGGTTCCATAACCGACAGCCACAGATTTTACACGCTCCAGTAGCGTAGAGTAGACTAGCACCGCGGACAAACCGTTGAGATGACCTATGTGACGTCATAATGCAAACTGAACACATAGTAATATGTGCTCAGTTTGTCGAATCCAATTGCATAATATGCTAAGCATATCTCACCGCCAGGACATGACGTCATCTGTCCTATTGTTCAGTGAAAACACGATTTTTATTTCTGTAAACGTTTAGAGAATGTATGAAACTTGCGCCAAAAGGTATAGGCGTTTATCGAAAGACATGATTATTAGGCGTCCCGCCTCTCGGTCTGATTCCCCTCCTCCCGTCCTAGGCATCACCAGGGTCCAGGAGTTATCTTAGCCTTAACCGAACGTTTAAGTTTCAATCGCCACAGAGATAGTATATGTATTAAAGCTAATCAGTCTCTGTATGCTGTACGCTGCCTCACTGCGCATGGTCTTTCTGGGCAGCGACTACATGACGTTGTCCGCGCAACCACGCTTGCCTGCCTTCTCTATGCCTCCCCGGCCTGGTGGGAATTCGCAAATGCTGGCCAGCGCACTCGCCTTTGTGCCTTTGTTAAGAAACTGATACGGCTCAATTACCTGCCAGCTGGCGCCGCTCCCTTTGACGCCCTCTGTGACCGAGCTGACTCCACTCTCATTTTGGCTGTCCTTAACAATCCTAGTCATATTCTCCACAGCCTCCTCCCCCTATAAAGACCAGCACCTATTCGCTCCGCCCCCGTCCGCATAACGGTGAGGCCCCAGGGCTGATACACTGTCTAGAAAACATTTTGTCATTAGAATGCTCTATTTAGGAATTTGAACATTAATTGGATTTAAATTAATTTTTTCTTTTCCTTTTATTTAGGTTGCTTGTGCCTGTGCTTGATATGTTCAGTTTCTTACACTTGTATTAACCCTTTTGTTAGCCGCAGTGCGTTTGCAGGCGGAGCATCAAAGTCCATACTTACTTACTTACTTACATAAATGAAATTAAGTTTAAGACCACAGCCGTTATTTTCGATATTGATGAAGTGCGTGAAATGAGTAATGACGGATGGTATAACGATCAGTGACGCTATCCAATCAGATTACGTGAGGCAATGTTCGATAACAGATGAGAAATGGCGAACGTTGAAATCGTCAAGCTGTTGATGTTTTAAGATGGTGAACTTTGAATTCGTCAGTCAAGCTGCGAATCGAATTTACAATAGGCCTACTATATGTGCTTGATCATAAAGCCATAGGTGCGTAGTTTTATAGCGCTCGTATTGTTTTAGATTTAGTCGATAATCGTCAAGTGTAAGACGATTGAACAAACAGTTGAGTGCCGGCGACAGTTGGACTTAACAAACTTTTGAAATTGCGTTGCGAATTGTTTATATCTACCAATCATACATTCACTAAGCCTATCCATTCATCCATCCATCCATCCAGCCAGCCAGCCAGTCATCAATCCGTCCATCCATCCATTCATCTATGTGACCGGAATCCATCAATCATCCTTCTACCCTACAAATACCGAACACAATCAAACGTCAACCCTACAAATGCCGAACACGTGAGAAGATTATATATGCATGATGCATTTCTTTAAGTATGGATATAATGCAAATGTTATGCAGCTGCGTGTATTTTGTATAAGCGAATATATAAGCATACATGGCCTTAAATATCTTGTATTGTATTGTATTCGGATATTTATCAAGTGCTTCTAGCGGAAGGGCCATTCAGAAGCGCTCCCAGTGCGAGAGACTCCGAGAGAAAAAGCAAGTTTTAAGAAAGGTAAAAGAGAAGAGACGTTACCAGAGAGAATAGAAGAACGAACGAACGGAGGAAGCTCATTCCAAAGAGCAGGGCCAATGGAAGCAAACGACCTGGATTGAGCCAGAGAAGTCCTGACACGGGGATCGAGGAGGTCCAAACGGTCAGAGGAACGAAGAGGACGAAGAGAAGCAGCAGAGTGAGGGCGATGAATTAAGTCACATAAATATTTCGGAGCGAAACCAAGTTGAGCCTTAGAGACAAGGATGAGGAAGTGTGAGTAAGTTTGGAAATGTGTTCAGTAAAGGTGAGAGAATTGTCAAGGGTCACTCCTAGATCACGAACGCTAGACGAGAAAGTGAAAAGGGGAGATATTTGAGAGAGCAGAGCAAAGTCTTTGTCAAAATTCCCCGTCGGGAAATATTTAACACAACTACCTCAGTGTGCATATATCGTTTATCTCCCGTTCACATCTCCGACTTGTTTACCAGTTTTTCTTTCACCGAATCGACTAAAAATTCAACACTTTCGCCGTTAACAATCGCTACCAACCGAAATCAGTCGAACTTAACCGTTTTCACGTGGCAAACGGCTACATAGCGTTTGGCCACTCTAAGATAATCGTCGTATTCAGACAAATAATTAGCAAGGTTGGTTAAAAGACTACTGTTCTCTGTGCAAGTACTACTTACCTACTTCGTAATCGTGATCGTAATCGTAATCTCCAAACTTCTAAAGCGCCACTCGAAGGCCAAGCGCAGGCACCAGCCTATTCACGAGCGCTACGTCAGATCAGATGGGGTTTCCAGGGAGTAGTCCAAAAGAGGTCCAAGTCCGATTTCCAGAAGGCCAAACCAAATCAAGGGGGTTTCCAGAGAGTAGTCCAAAAGAGGTCCAAGTCCGATTTCCAGGGTACCAGATCAGGAGAGGCAAAGCAGCTGTTAAGGCGGGTGTCGTTTACGGCGAGAATAATTGGAAGGCGGAGGATCAGATGAGTCAGGGTAGGAGTATTTTAAAAGGTGAGACTTCAGTTTTGAGTGGAAAGCCCGAGGGGTGATAGATAGAGGAAAATGAGGATGAGGATGAAGGACGGGTTGCAATGATGATGGAGGCACTGATAAACTGCGGAATTCAGGGGGGGGAGATAATTCCAGAGGCGTGGTGCTGTATTGGATAGGGCTCGATTTGAGAACTTGAGGTGAGTAGTGACTGGGGGGTCGAGAAAGACTGAGATAGGAAGAGGATCGGGTGGAGCGGGTTGTCTGAATGGTGAATGCGCTTGGCCTTCGAGTGGCGCTTTAGAAATTTGGAGATTACGATTACGATTACGATTGTGCACCTACCTACGTTCTTCAGAACCTAATCGGAACCCGATTGGCCGGGGAATAAAAATGTAGGTTATATATAAGGAGCTCTCTTTCGTTCTGCAACAACGATGATGGCTGATATAGACCAGTGATATTTTCGTGAATAAGAAGTAGAATAAGAATAATAATTATTTGATTTTCGTGCAGTAGAAGTAGAAGTAGAATAAAAATTATTTTAAGAACGAGAATAGAATAAGAAGTGAAATTAAGACCTTCAGAAGTGAATAAGAATAAGAAGTACAATTATTATTAGAACGAAAATTTTAGAAACTTTTGTCTATTTTCCCTAAATTATTACGCCACACAAAAATTTTTTAAAATGCAAATTGAACCTCCGCCCTCGACGTGAATTTCGTAGCCACTCTCGTTAACTCTAGTTTTTCGTGCGATGTTTCAAACCTTTCTCTGTTTTGTGAGAGAAAAGTTTCGTTCCTATATGCAATGAGTTTCTCAAAACTCTTCGCTGGCCGCAAAAAAGAAATGTGCGGTGTGGGATTTCTTTAGTTACCAACCAGACACTGGAAAAAAACGCAAATTCCGATGTTTAATAGTAATGGAACTTTATATAGGGCCTATATTTGCAGGACATTAAACAGCAGGGAGCAGTTCATAATTCACTCAAATCCTGACACTGTAGAAACGCAATTTACCCCAACATGTGCGGCGATCCCCGGGGTCAAGGGGAAAACCCTCACCTTGAAGAGTGGGGGACACACCATACAGTTGTCTCCCCAAATTTTGAAGAAACACCAAAAACAGGCGAAAAAATTTGTTCACCTCTTTTTTGACCAGATCAGTTCAAAAGTGTTCCTTGTCCCCCACCTATCACACAAGATCGCCGCCAGTGTACCCCAAAATCTTCCCATTAGGTGAAGTTCTGGTTTCAGCAACGGCATCACAGGCCTATGTGGAGCTAATTTTTTCAGTAGCTGGGATTTTGTCAACATGTTGTAGAAATAGAATGAGGCAATCTTTAGACATGTGAGTTTTTCTAAATAAGAACTCTAAAATTTTTGATTGGTGACTCGTTGTGGACTGATCCGCTGCATGTCTATAAAATCGTTTTTGGATTACAACAAGCGCTTAGTACATTGTGGAAACATATGTACAAAACCACACAAGTAAGGCCTACATGGAGAAGTAAAATTAGGGGCCTATGTGGAACCAGCACTAAACGTAGAAGTTAAAATCATTTGAGAAGTATACGAAAAATAAAATTGCCTTAACTGAAGTGATTAAGAAGTTCTTATAAGAACTAGAAGTAAAATTATTTAAGAACTAGAAGTAGAAGGAGAAGTAAAATTGCTGTAACAGAAGTGAATAAGAACTAGAAGTAAAATTATTTGAGAACTAGAAGTAGAAGGAGAAGTAAAATTGCCTTAACAGAAGTGAATAAGAACTAGAAGTAAAATTAATCAAAGAAGTAAAATATAGACGAAGGCTCATCGTATAGCCCTACAGTCTGGAAAGCGAAAACTTCGTCTCGTTTAGCACAAGCCGCCGCCGTAGACGTGCCACTTCCAAACGTGGGGATGGCGTATGGCAATCGCTACCATCCGACGTCATGCGAACTTACCATTTTCACATGGCAAACTCCGACATAGGGTTTGGCCACGCTAAGATGATCGTCGTATTCAGACACATAATTAGCGCGGCCGGTTATAAGGTTGACGATCACAATTTCCACAACTGAGCCAAATTAAAAGGGTTCACTGCTGCTTAGTTAGAAGACATTTCTTTGGCCTCAGTCAGACCTTGCATTCATCTCACGTGACCTGCAGTAGTCTGAGCGCCTACTGCACACTCGTAACTGATTGCAGCTCTCTCTATTCAGATAAATACACATGCATACATAGAAGCACACATTCACGCATGCATAGAATGACTTTCATACATGCACACATATTCGACTCATATAAATAAAAACTGAGCGTGCACGGAGTCTACGAAAACTTCGATCCCATGTGTTTGTGTCCAGCGCAGACGGTTATCGAATACAGAATTATTGATCTCATACACAAATCAACTACTTTATTGATTTGACTGGATGACATTTCTTCGATGAGCTGTACGAAGAATTCATAGTTCCGAAAGTATGTATACACTTTGGGAGTAAGTTTTGCCTGAACAAAGCCGTCTCTCACCATATTCATGAAAACTAAGTTGACGACTAAACAACTGTACCAGGGATAATAGCCCACATCTCAATGATTTCTTGTAATAGTCATTGAACTTTCGTCTGAGGAAGACAATTTGATTACTGTTGACATCTCTACAGTAATTCTAAGACATGTAATGTCATACGTTAAACGGGGCTATATGTCTCATCATCATCATCATCATCATCTTCATCATCATCATCATCATCATCATCATCATCATCATCATCATCATCATCATCATCATCATCATCATCATCATCATCATCATCATATCATCATCATCATCATCATAATCATCATCATCACCATCATCATCATCACCACCACCACCACCATCACCACCACCACCACCACCACCACCACCACCATCATCATCATCATCATCGTCATCATCATCATCATCATCATCATCATCATCATCATCATCATCATCATCATCCTCATCATCATCATCATCATCATCATCATCATCATCATCATATTAAGACAGTTGATGTCATAGGTTAAAGGGGCTTTATGTCCCATAATATTATTATTTGTTATTATATCATTTTCCTCCCGAGGGACATATAATCCCTCAGGAGTCAGATACTAAGTAAATGGAAATTAATCTCGACAAAGACGGTCTTTGTCGAGATCCGGAAGTGTGAAAGTATGGCGGAAAGCGGCTACGTTGAAACGCTGGACTGTCATAACTAATCGTTGGAAGAGAAAACTAGATCAAAATTGTAGATCAAAATACAGTTTAGTCTTACCTGAAACCGATGTGGATGTAAACCGTACAAAAATACAGAAATAAAACACGATATCACTCTTGTAGAGTGATCAAAGTAAGTATATCCGAACTCACACTTCTGGCGCTATATGATGTCTCATCAGCCTTTGACATGGTTGACCACATCATTCTTCTACAGCGCCTTGAGACCTCTTGCGGTCTCAAGGGCCCCCTCTCCAGTGGTTCCGGTCATACCTGTCTGATCGCAATCAGATGGTTATCTCTGCTCTGTACAGCCTTTGGTTATTGATTTTAGCGCACGTGTTTGAAGGGCCTATACTAATTTAGATACAAGACTGTTTCTTACATGTGAGTATTGACTGCTGCGGAGGTCTAATTCATGCCAGGTAAGGCAATTAAAATTTAGTATTTTCTTTTTTCGTTACCTTAGTTGTACCTTAATCGCAACTGTGCATTCATGTAGCGCATTTTCTGTCTGCTCAGACTTTCAGATACACTTTACTTTCCGTGTCTAATACCTTTCCAAAATCGAAAACAGTTTCTGCATTAGCGGCGTCTTAAATTTAACAACTTGTAAATCGATATTTTATATCGACTGCTTCAACGTCAGACTTCACGACTGACGACGAAGGTGAACTATGCTAACGGACGGATTGTCGATGTACAGTTGACGGAGGACCCATATCATGTTAACATGTTAACCCTTTGGAAGTGAGGTGAAACATTGGAACGTTTGTGGTGAGGTGGGGTTTGATATACCCCTACACATATTTTTTACTTGCAAGTCGCGATATCAACTACGTAACATTAATTGTGAAGTAAACTATGATTTTATAACGAATATTCAACTAAACTGGTGATTATCACGAACAAATAACTTATTGAAATGGCCAACAGGTGAACTAATAACCATGCAATATCTACTTTGCACGTGTATTTTTCAGTACTCATTCAAAACATTACCAAACGCACGAATAATGCTCGTAATAATGCATCAAGTTTGCATAGATGAAAAATAATATGCTGCAATATCTTATATTATTGCCCATTTAATTTTTCGGCACTGCGCCGTTAATTTTTTTATTGGATAAAATTAAAATATAATTATACGAAAATTTATAAATCCTTTTTAATATGCAACAAAATAAAAAATTGTGAGTTCAATAGTAACTGATATTGTCTTAAAATGTTCATGTTTCACATTTACTAAGGTAGACAAAAATAATCCAAGCTGGTTTCACGTTTTCCGTAGAAAACGCAACGTCGAATAGTTATGGGGTGTGTCAAACCCCACCTCACCTCCAAAGGGTTAACCAGCTTACCCGTAGCTGTTATTATCAACTGCGCCAGTTGCGCCTTATTTCTCGTTCTCTGTCTCACGATGCTACTGTCATCCTTATACATGCTTTTGTTACAAGCAGGCTGGATCAGTGCAGTGCGATCTTGGTTGTTCTGCCGCTTGGATTGATTGGCCGCCTCGACCGGGTTCTTCGGTCAGCTGCTCGGCTCATTGGACGCATCCCTAGATATGCCATATTTCTGCATACATGCGTGATGTGCTGCATTGGCTCCCTGTCTCACAGCGTATCTGTTATAAGGTTGCTGTACTGGTTTGGCGCTGTCTTGGAATGGCTGTGCCCCGGCCTATCTGTGTGAGCTCTGCCGCCCGGTCTCTGATTCAGTTGGTCGGCGTGCTCTTCAGTCTTCTTCTGGAGGAGGACTTTTAGTCCCTCGGGCTCGCTCCACAATTAGGCAAGGCCGGGCTTTCTCTATAGCTGGGCCCTCCATTTGGAATGGTCTTCCGTTAGAGACTTGCCTTCTCCCCATGGGTAACACATCTGCTTTTTACAAGCTGCTTAAGTCTAATCTCTATTACCGCGGCTGGACTGGGAGCGCTTCTGAGTAGGTTTCTTTAAGATGCGCTATATTAAATGTCTGAATGAATGAATGAATGAATGAATGAATGAATGAATGAATGAATGAATGAATGAATGAATGAATATCCTAAATGTTACACTGTGAGTTGATTCGCCAAGTTTAAGGGCTTCGACCTTAACATCCAAGCCTTCACATACATATTGGCATAGTGTTGTTCAAGTGTTGTTCAATGTACATTGTCCCGAAGTGTATGTGCTGGCCCGGATACGTCATAAAATCTTCCATCGTTAAAATAGATATCAAGAGTAAAGATATAAGTAAAGTAAGTAAATATATTCTTTATTAGTACCAACTGCTTATACCGCACTTTCGTTTACATAATAGTTTATACAAAATAAAGCATTCTAGTAAGAAATGTTTTCTTCATTAAATTGTCCGCCATGGGTATTAATCGGTCGTGCAATCTTGGCCTCATGGAATAGTGCTGTGGCCTCAGCGGTGGGAGATGATGGTTCAGCACATGGCCCTCGTCATGTAGTACCACTGCGAAGAGACCCCCGTCTGCAAGGCTACATAGTTGTTCGAAGGTGGGGCCATCCGCAGGGAGATAATGCAGACGCACCAGACGGTCTAACACGGACTGCAGCCTATCCCGCTCAAAAGGTTATTAAACAAAGGTTATTTATTTACGGTTACATCGTAATCTCCAAACTTCTAGAGCGCCACTCGACGGCCAAGCTCAAGGCATCAGCCTATTAACGAGCACTGTATTGAGTCCTATACTGACTTGGAACATATGCTTCGACATAAAGAAAAAAGGAATAAATATCGGCCATCAATATAAATTATATAATTATAATATATATATTGATGGCCGCTATTTGTATGTATATATATATATACTCCTCTGTAACAGAATTTATTCATAGTTAGCTAATATACGTAACAATTGAGTTGTTGTTGCTATGTGCGCCTGCTTAGATATTATTACGGCAGCAGAGACATATTGCACAGCCATTGTAACCCTGTGGCCTACGTGCAAGCCTGCTTTTTCTATGAAATATAGGTAAACTCATCACAGCCAAGTTAGTGAAGATCACTAATGTGCAGGGAGGCGTCGGTGAACCAAGTGATGTTACTTCTCTTTGTTCTATGTCTTTTCTCTCTCTGTTTCGTGTTTGTTGTGACCGAAAGTAGGCAACACTAATGACTTTATTCATAGGATCTACTGATATATTTGCATATTTAAGGTGGCTAGATTCTCCTCAGGAAGCCTCCATCTGTCTCTGTAGGGTCTCTGTGAGGGTCCAGCTATTAGCCTCATAAAAGAGAACAGGTAGAATATAAGACGCAAGCAAACACAGTTTTTGGTGTCTAGCCGAATGTTCGTTTTCCCAAAACCAAAGCCTAGGATTTTAAAGTAATATTATTACGAGAATTTATACAGCGTCTTTATAAGCAAGCTATTTAAAATTACAATATGACGTTTCGTCGTTAGCTGAATAAAAGTTGACAATTACCTACATCAAGGTGCGACCGTACGCACGGTACGTACGTAATTTTTTTTCTATAACGTACGTACGGTACGCGTACGTTATTATGCCGTACGTTACCGTACGTTCACATCAGTTCATGACGAAAATAAAATACATAACATAATGCACAAGAAAAGTCAATAATAGTTGGTGATTGACGGTCGTAAAGAATTTTAACCATTACATCAGTCATCTGTGGCTGTTCAATGATCTCTACTTTCAAACTTTTAAATTCCAAATTGTTTATATTCTGTCTAACGTATGGACCCCCTTAGTGTGAAGAATATTAAGATTTTACGGCACACTTTATAGGATGGTCAGTGCCAGTGGTCATTTCATTGGCAATACTAAATTTCGGTACCGTTCGTAAATAACTATAGGCCTGCGTACGGGGAGACTAATACTGTAGAGCTAAACTGATCATTTTTGACGTACGCGTACGGTACGCGTACCTTATAAGACTATAGTTATATTGAGGTTCTTTGTGAATGATCAGATAACTTTGTGGCATTTTGAACGTACGCGTACGGAACGCGTACGTTATTTTTTTCGATAACGTACGTACGGTACGCGTACGTTATTCCGGGAGGTAACGTGCGGTCGCACTATGAGTGGTATTGTCGTGTTCTGTTCTATGCAATATCCTGCAGCTTTTCCCGGTTACTATCCTTGTTGTCGTCGTCGTCGTTGTTGTTGTTATTGGAGTGCTCCATAGTGTAGTGGTTAGCGCGCTAGACTATAGGAGTTCAAAGCCCAGCCGGGGCAGAAATTTCATTCGAGATTTCTGTTCCATCTGCGCTTCTAGCCAACTCAGCTCTAATGAGTACACTGACCGTTGGGAAGATGAGACGGCGAGGGAGAGGACTGGCTACCGCCCTAATATGTCGAGGCTAAGAAAATGAAATCGCTAACACTTCTACGGGGTCCGTAGAGTAATGGATAACACACTGGCGTAAAGAGCAGTAGGTACCAAGATCGAATCCCGTAGACCCCGTAAGGTTTATTCAACCTTCCACTCGCTAGGTGGCGACGATGGTTAAATGAGAAGTAGGCCGTGGATGGCGCCCTGGCCGCTGCCGTATAAACAGTTATATTCGACTCTTGTAAAACTGTTATCATGTGCTTCTACTGTATACATGTATGTAAGGCGCTCTGCGTGGCTGCCGTTTATGCTATATGCATGTTCACTGTACAGCGCAGTGCGGTTGGCAGGCGCTTAAATAATGAAAAGATTATTATTATTATTATTATTATTATTATTATTATTATTATTATTATTATTATTATTATTATTATTATTATTATTATTATTATTATTATTATTATTATTATTATTATTATTATTATTATTATTACCCATGGCTGCCTCGCGGCTAGCTTGAGGGACTGCTCTTCTACTTCTTCTATTGTTATTGTTATTGTTATCATTATTGTTATCGTCATCGTTATCGTTGTCGTTATCGTTATCGTTAATATTGTTATTGTTATTATCCTTGTTATTATCGCTATTATTATTAATGCTACTATCGCTACCACCACTACTGCTAGGTAACCGTGGCGGATCGCCCTTGTCAGTTACTTAAAAGGAGCTATACAAGTGCTTTGATATATACATACATACATACTACTACTACTACTACTGTAACGAATCGTTACAAGCCTTAAATATATTACTTTAGCTAAGATTGCGAAGTCAATGTTATTCGCTAGAGGCCACTGCGGTAATGCAGTACAGTGCATGCCAGCAGTAGATCTGTGGTATGCGAGTCAACCAATGAGAAGACGTCGCGCTTTCTGTGCTTGTTCGTGATTGGCTAGAGGTGAGCACGTGCGAACATTTGCGCCATTTTTCGTGGCCTGTATGCAGTTTCAGCCTAGACGTGAACGAGGAAGGAAGGAATTGGTGTCCTTAGAGCTATTTTTAGCGTGAAATGTTCTTAACTGCGCAATAAGGAATTTTACGATTAAAACGATGGAAATTGTCGAAATTCGGGGATAATATTTCATCGCAACTACATCTTTGAAGATCGGGCGTCGAATTTATCGACGGGCGTTCGATATTTCTTCGAATTTGGGGAATTATGGCAAAATTACCGGGAGGCCATGTTTTCGATTGAATTGGTGCAACGGAGCTCCCGTGACCTTGGATAACCTTGACGAGGAATGATATTTACTGGATTTGACCGAGATCGCAAATATTGGCAATTGAGAAGAATATATCTTGGAAGTTCAGGGAGTACAACCCCTTATTCTTTTGAGTCGTATATTGAGATCTCCAGCGATACTTAGATAGATTAGATATGTATAAATTTGTTGTGAAGCGATAAGGCGATAGGTTAAGTTCATGTGCTATATAAATGTACACGTTAACTTAGTCAGGAAACATACAGCGTTAGATAAGTCGATAGTTTAGATTTACTTGTGCTATATAAATGTAAATGAACATATGGCGATAGTATAATTCGATAATTTCATTTCTGTTCAATAAATAATTATAATGGAAGAAGAGATTTTATCTGAACACGAAACTAGCCGAATAGGCGACATTTTGGAAAGGGTGGTAGAAACCCAGGAAAAGGTTGTAGAGCGCCAGACAAATCAAGACTCGATACTAGGGGCATTTATAGAGCGCCAGTCGACTCAAGAGTCTGTATTAAGTAAAGTTGTGGAGCGCCAGACAAATCAGGAAACTCATGCGTTCATTATTCGAATCTCAACAGACCTTCATGGAAACTCAACAAGTATTTGCAGAGCGCCAGGCTAATAGGGAGATTGGTCTTCAGACATTTATGGAGCGCCTGTTATCAGATAGGGTCCCTGAGAGAAGAGAGCAGAAGAAAGAAATTGAGTCTGTTGTGAGAGCGCCGAACCCTAGTGAGGGCTTGATACTAAGCCCTGCTGCGCCAGCAACGGAAGCCGCGGACATGCCACTCGTCATCCATGGTAGAAGAATGCCTCAGGGACCTAGTATAACGCAACCGGACGTGAAGCCTTGCTCTCGGCCTAGTAAGAAAAGGCGACAGCGGTTGCAGCAGATAGAGAGAAGAGAACAGGCCCACAGCGCCAGCAAGCTGGGTTCAAAACCAGGGCTTGTATACTCTTCAGATGTTCTCTCACAACAGCGCGGGCACTCGCTAGAGCGGGACCAGCACGCTACACTACTACTACTACTACTACTACTACTACTACTACTACTACTACTACTACTACTACTACTACTACTACTACTACTACTACTACTACTACTACTACTACTACTACTACTACTACTACTACTACTACTACTACTACTACTACTACTACTACTACTACTACAACACGTATTCATGCTTTAACCAAGTGTTCTACACAATGATATTTCACCTTCGACATTAGCATGTATTAACAATTATTAAATCTATAGTGCTGGGTAAGAGTTTACTAAAGATCTCGAACTTGCAATTGTTAGACAACGAAAAGTATCAAACTGACCAATTTTGATCCGATGGGAAGGAATGGAAGAAGACTAGCATTATGATCTGCTGGCAAATTTGTGGTGTGGGACGTAACGGTTATCCACATTTGTGCCTCTTCGCACAGAACTTCAATCCTTTCGCATTGATGGATCAAATAATCTAGTGAAAATTATACACATCGTCTAAGTAGCCTTTGTAGCGATAACATTTAATGATTCTTGTTTGTAGACCTGTCATGGCGCCAAAGAAATCGAGCGAAAGCTGCAAGAAATTTACGTTGAAAATATCAACAGATATTACATCAAAACGACTGCAATTTATCTTGAAGTTATTTTCGATGGGTTCTTTAATCTGGCTCCTTTTGTTGTTTTTTAAAATGCCTTCTATTGTTGAAGAAATGAAAACAACGTTGGCTTTAAAACTTCGTGCGTCGAAATGCGACTTCAATGAGAAAGTTATACGTCGAGTGAAGTTTCCTTTCCGTGGGATAGCCATTGAAGTCTCCTGTCCATTTCTTGACCGCGTGCGTGTTTTTAATGCAGCATTAGAACATCTTAGGTTAGCTATCTTGAGAAGGAGACATTGCAAAGAATGGAAAAATATCTCGGATTCGGAAAACATAACGGTAATAGGCGGAGCTGATGACAATTTTCTTCAACAGTTAGAAAACTTTTCGCAGATTGACACAGTGTTCTTGCCATGGGAACATAACAAAATGAGAACTTGGACTTCGTTGGAAGATACTTCAAATATTTTAGTAAACAAATATTTCGAATGGACGACTGATAAAGAATTATGCCAATGGATAAACAGTCCAGGTCTAGGCATATTTAGTTATGATATCGTTTACAATCGAACGTGTGTCGATGATATCCAGGAGACGGAAAATCCTCAGTCATTACGTCTCCTTGCGTTAACTTCTAAACCATTAAGTAGAGACATTTATTGGCCAAACAACGGAAGCAGCTATCCTCCATACTTCTATCATGAACCGCCCGCTTTTGCCTTTTACCTACATATAATTCAAGACTGCATTGTGACTCCTGACAGCGAAGTGTGGAGTGGAAATACGTACCTAGTGCAACATACTTGTAGTTACAACACGAAGAAAAGGCCTCCACAAAATATGGACACAATACCATTATATGATGAAGTAATAGCTTTGTCTCAACACTATAGCGAACAAATATTCCACAGAATGATTGAAATCATTCCAAGGCTTTCGCTTTATATCGACTTTCTCAGGCGCAATCCGCAAGTCAAAATACTTGCAGCCGAAAAGCAGAGCCAAATGACAGAAGAGTTAATTGAGATTTTGGGTTTCGGCAAGAACAGAATTATCTTTGGTACCTGCAGAGCAAAAATGCTTTATCTTCCAAGGCCTGCGATGTGCATTTCTGCCAATGTTCAAGAGATTCAAGTTATGTCACTGCTTTATAGAAATTATATCAACGAGAAGTTGAAAACTGAGCCACGTGATAAAATAATTTTAATACGCAGATCAGGAACAAGAAAATTTACAGAACACGAATCCATTGAACGCATGTTGAAGGAAACGGCGGCTTCACACAATTTCAGCTTTACGTTGTTTCCAGATAATCCAGTTCCTTCCCTTAATAAAACGATGATCATGTTTCACTCGGCAGTGATGGTTATTGCACCACACGGAGCTGGACTCTCAAACGTCGTTTTCTCGCAGCCAGGAACTTGCGTTTTTGAAGGCGTTTGCAATCCGCCGGTTTATAATTTATGCTTCCAACGTTTATCTAACATCCTCGGGCATCACTGGCATGGTATTCATTCTCGTGGTGGAAATTGGAATCTTGTAAATGTGTCCGCAAGCACCATGAAGGTTGCTGTGGAGAGACATCTTAAATTTCTCAAGAAGTGAAATTTCCGTGTTACATTTATTTTACAAGAGACGTTGGCCAAATATCTGAAATTTCACATGTCAGATAAATGGTTTCATAACGGCGTTACCTATTGCTGCGTTTGAACAAATGTGACGCCAGGGGTCAACACCCGTCACATGTCGGTTTTTGACCTTTTTATTTAGTCATATTCTACAATTAATGTGCTTCAAAATACTTTTTACAAAATGAAAATATCTTTTTGCTAACTGAAGTTATGTGCGTTTGATTCTTTCATTAATATATAGTAAGAAAATCGAATAAAAAATTTCGGAATATTCGTGTCATCAAAGTCCTCAGCAACCATTACTTGATTGTACTACAAATTTGCAGGGCAATTATATACAGGGCTATATCCTGTATCGAATAAAATAAACGGCATCAAAATCGGATTACTACGTACATTGCAAATTATGGCAAATTCATAGGCAACTGGTGAATTGAAGAATGTTCAACATTTTTGAACCCTCTCACTTATTTCGGCATCTAGCTCAATATCTAGGAAGCGACAAGCGACGAGTTTTGAGCATTCATGGACAAACCTTAGAGTTTCGAATTTGTGTCAAAATTGAGTGACGGTAAAAAAACACATGAGCTACAAAATCTGATCATTGTTGCTCTTTCACTCCCTGGATTATCGACAATCACGGGACAGTTCACTGAATTTTGATGCGAGCGACTGCGTCAAGCAATAAAAACTGTTAATGACAGTCATAAATGTAATTCTGACCGAACTTCTATGAAAACGATTAGTCAGGAAGTTTTAAAAAAATTCACTCTTGCCACATAGCGGAAGTTTGGCAATACCAACGATTCTATAGAGTGGGTTTATATCCCAGCTACAGAAGACGAGTCATGAGCGTGACCAATCTTTTTATCGACACGACGAAGAGGTTTGTATGCATCACTGTGGAGAGTGTGCAAAAAGTTTTGTTCCTAGGTTGAGTTGCAAGTGTTTGTTGATAGTTTCGTAGGTATGGAGAATTCTGTGTCGAACTCTGAATTTTGGTGACATTGAAATGCTTGATAATTAATAAACGCTACGAAATGGACGAATCGATGGTACAATGCCCGATCGATTGGCACTTAGGAACTCGTCAGCATATAAATTGTGACCAGCGAGGGGACAGTGTGGAGATAGGGGGCAGTGTGGAAATCAGAGGGGACAGTGTAGAAATAGGGGGCAGTGTGGAAACCAGAGGGGACAGTGTAGAAATAGGGGGCAGTGTGGAAACCAGAGGGGACAGTGTGGAGATAGGGCAGTGTAGAAATCAAAGGGGACAGTCTGGAGATACGGGGGGACAGTGTGGAGAAAGCGAGGTGCGCAGGGGAGTGGGACAGTGCGGAAGAAATCGGACTTAACAAAACTGCCGGTAGGCAAGAGAAAGGCGTGGGGAAGAGGGACAACCTTTAAAAGAAACAGAAGGCAGGCAAGACACATTGTATTGTATTGTATTGTATTCGGATATTTATAAAGCGCTTCTAGCGGTAGGGCCATTCAGAAGCGCTCCCAGTGCGAGAGACCCCGAGAGAAAAAGCAAGTTGCGGGGGAGAGAGGGACAGTGTGGAGATAGCAATAATCAAAGGAAATTATCGGCAGGCAGGAGAAAGGTGGGGAGAGGGACAGTGTGGAGAGATCGGACTTCAAGGAGAACGACCGGCCAGGCAGCCATCGACTGGAAGAGGTCGCCATGGTAACCTATTGTTCCACGGTCTACGTCCAAAGCAATTTTCTCAACACTAGTAAGGCTATTTGACTAGAGAAAGAACACGGACCAAAATTGTTGCATTTTGAAACCAAGTTATTTTGAAACCACCGTTATTTCGTTCAACTGTGGTCGTGCAGCTTTGTGTTCTTGCTGATACTACTACTACAAGAGAAGTAAGCGCAATTGACCCAAAATAAAATTATTAGACTAAAAAATTATTTAAGTTAGTTTTAGAGCTATGCAAAGTGTCGATCGTCTCGTGTGCTTTGCTGATTATGAATAATCAAAGACAAAGTGTGAAGGATTAACAATTTCCTCGCATTAACTTACAGTCTGAGTCTTCATTCCTTTGTTCGCCATCACTGGATTCAGCTGATGTTCGTTTCTTCGACATATTCTATCGTATTTAAACATTTATAAAGCGCCTCTAGTAGGGTGAACCGTTCAGAAGCGCTCCCAGTGCGCAAGGCCACAAGTAAAGAAATAGGTTTTGAGAAAAGCAAAAGAAGACGACATGTTACCAATTAAAATTTGAGAGCGAGTAGGAAGGAGACAGTGTATTCCAGAGAGGGGGACCAATTGAGGCAAAGATCGGGACTGCGCCATAGCTGTTCTAGAATGAGGAACTAAAAGATCCAGTCTGTTTGAGGAGCGTAGTGGACGATGCGAGGAGACAGAAAGAGGCCGGTGAATTACATCAGTTAAATATCTAGAATGAGGATATGACATATCTTAACTAGAGAATCACTATGCCTTGCAGATGACCTTGCAGATGACCAATCACCACTAATATTGCAAGAGGCAATAATCAAATAACAAATTAAGGCAAGAAGAATAATCAAATGACAAATTAAAGTGCTGTTGGAAAAGTGAACCGCCTATGACACAAATTATAGCGACTCCTGGGAAGTAAGCATTCGTAGCTTTTGCAATGAACGAAGTTTTCAAATGACGTCTTGAAACTATAATATTGTGACGTCACACAATGAACATTATTCAGTAATACTATTATTATATATACTAGATGTTTACCCGTCCTAAGACGGATTTAAAACAATTTGAAAATGTGTTTTGCAATGTGAATTAAATTTATTAAGACCTTCATAGCTTAGAATAGAGTACCCTATTGTGAATTCTAAAAAAATGATCAATTTCATTCATAATAAGGGGAATGCAATTTGCATTTGCAGGATGAGCCATACGAAACTCTGTTGCTTGTGTACTGTCAATTGCATAAAGTTGGGCAAATTGTGGAGTTGTGTTACTTGCGGGCCGAAAGTGACTTGTGCGATGATAAATTTGACCGTGCACTTTGAAAACATAACAACCACTTCCATTGAAATCGACGACTTTTGTGCCCATCGAAGCGAAAGACAATGGACTGTTATAAGATCGAATATTTTTTCGAAAGTGGCTATAATTGGGATGATCTGGATTTGATAGTAGGCCTAATTGTGTAAGAAAATCTGGATATTCAAGAACATTTCCAGCTTCATCTGTTGGAATTTCTAGCTTAACCTTGCCTTTTCTACAGCAGCGTGTAAATTTTCCATTTGATGGACGCTCACCAAGAAAATTCTTCGAACTACAGAAACAACAAATTACATTCATCAGTCCACAATAATGTTTTATTGTGCTGTCTTTGAAAGAGATGGCTTCATGTTGAATTGCATGGCTTTGTGACTGAAGTTCTAAAGCGCGTCGTTCGTTATTCAAACTATATTGATGCTGCTTTTGTTCTTGCGTGAAGAAACTGCGTCGCTGACCCTGAGATTGAGCATTTCCTGCAAGTCGAGCTTCTCTTTGGAGTGTCGTTTCTTGAGCTCTTCGACGCGCCTGAGATTGAGCATTTGCTGCAAGTCGCGATTGTCGTTCGCGTGATGTTTCTCGTGCTCTCTTTCTGGCTTTCGATCTTGCACTTGCAGACTGGCCACTTGTCGATGGTTGCTGTTGTAAATGGTGTTGATTTTGAGTATCTTGATCAAATCTGTTTTAGAATCTTGACTCAATCGTTCTCTGTATCTTCGCATGCGCTCTTTAGCTTGACGACGTTTCTTTCAACATTATCGTAATCCATGATGTCTTTCAAAAGTGTTGCTATTCGTGAGAAAATCGTAAAAAGCGAAATAAAAAGTAAACAAATTCCTTCTATGAGGAGTGCATATACTTACGAAGAAACGAACAAACTATAGAAAGTCGATCGATTGAAATAATCACAATCTTGCTTTGCGCAGCCTAATGTAGGCGTTTTAGAACTTTAATTAGGTCGCCATTTGTAAACAACTAAATATCGACGTCATTGGTCATGATTATTGATTATTTGGAAGCGACGTCACAATTAAGCGGTTTCATGAATATCCAGTAACAGTGCGCATGCGCGTTACTTAGCGTAACATGCAAAGGTGGACACAGCTAGTCTGCCCCTGACATTTCTGTTCGTTTATATATATATATATATAATAAACGAAGAGAAAGGTCACTTTCCCACGATCTCACAATCTGTGTCCACATTTGCATGTGACGCTACGTTATGCGCATGCGCTGTACTGAATATTCATGAACCGCTCGCCAAGGCGACCAATTGCTACGGCTTAATTGTGACGTCGCTGGCCCTGGCAGATTCATGTTTGCATATTGCGACCTAATTCAAAGTCAGACGAACCGATTCTAAAAAGCTTACTTAATATGCCACGCGTAGCAAGATCTTTAAAAATGTCTTAATAGATAGACTTTCTGTAGTCGTCTCAGTTGCTTCGTTTCTTCGTAAGTATATACAATCCTCATAGAAGAAATTTGTGTACTGTTTACGATATTCTGACTAATCGTAAGACTTTCGAAAGCCGTCATGAATGACGATACTATTGAAAAGAAACGTCGTCAAGCTACAGAGCGAATGCGAAGATACAGAGAACGATTGAGTCAAGATTCTAAAAAGAAATTTGATGAAGAAAATCAAAATCAAAACCATTTACAACCGCAACCATCCACAAGTGGTCAGTCTGCAAGTGCAAGATCGAAAGCCAGAAAGAGAGCACGAGAAACAACACCCGAACGACAAGCGCGACTTACAGCTAATGCTCAATATAAGGCGCGTCGGACATTGTTTACAGTGAGATTTTTTTTTAAATTTTAAGCTATGAAGGTCTTGATAATTTTTTTGGCACATTGTAAAACACATTCTCATATTGTTTTTAAACCGTCTTAGAACGGGCAAGCATCTAGTATAATTATAGTGCCTGTCTTGCCTTAGCTTTTCTTACAAACATATTGTGGTTACGTGACTGTCTTGCTTACAGCTTATTCTGGTTACGTGTGGTTCGAAGCTAAAAGCTTCAGTAAGCATAATCCCCGGGACATTCGGGCTTGAGACCCTTTTGTCAACCCGAATTGTCAATAGGGATTTTAATCACCCTCAAGCCGCCCCTTCGACCGCCTGATCACCACCTCGTAGGTCTTGTTTGGTTTAGTTTGAGATTACATGAAGCAGCCAGCCAATGCAGACCAAATGGTCGCATTCATCCGCCACAGTGGCGCTGTTCGACGAAAGGACCAGTAGATAGCTATCATCCACGTATAAGCCTATATTTCCGGGATAGGCCGTTTTGATTTTTGATAGGGACCTACTGTTGTTATAAAGCTGAATAGGCCCAGGCCTGAACTTTGTACTATGCTGGCATTGATTTTAACAATATCAGAGATAGATCCACTCCTGTAAAAAGAATTGAAATCCTCAGCACGGGCTAACACTTAAAAAGGAGCTGCATTGGTTTCCCAGAAACGCAGTTCTTCTGCCTTGAAGACTATGCGATGAGTATAATATAGAACGATAAGTTGAGGAATCTAAGAGAGACGTCAAATCGAAGCTGAGTTTAGCTGAGCCCTGAGGCCTTTGATGAAGAAGTCTCCACACGCTGTCTGACTATGTGCGTCGTCGAAGCTCTGGTACGTCAAAACCTTTGTTGTCAAAACGGTGCAATCGACTTTCGTCTTGTCTCCTCTCGTCGCTTCATCCACCTCGTCGGATGTGAAATCAGGCGACATAGAACAAATCTTTCCATACCTACTGAAAATGAGTCAGATTCGGGAAGACTTGTGTCTTTGTCTGATAGAAATTCTTGACTAAATTGGATTTTAAATTCCGTACGTTTTCCACAGTTACGAGGATTGGAAGCAGTGCTCCAGCTGGTGTTAATGAGTAACTATTCAGAGGTCTCAAGATGTAACATTATAATTATTGTGACATGCTGAATGCTAATGCTGATGAGTTCTCTACCTGAAGGCAGAACCATTGGCTTTGTGCCACCCGGGGATGAGTTGAGTGAAGTGGTTTCCCGTTGCCTTCCTCACAGACAATTGTGGGTGAGCAACTTGTCCAAGGTCGCTACGCAGTGGCTTGAGGTAGATTCGAACCTGCGACCCTCCGGTTACAAGGCACAGAACATACCGCTACACCACCGCGTCCCACTGTGACATGATAGTTAATGATTCTAAGAACTTTGATACGCTCTACACTAGACTGAAAACTGTCCAATTTATTCGTGCTGGAGTCGGGAGCACCTTTGAGTAGACTCCTTGAACAGGTGCTATATAAATACGCGAATGAAGGAAGGAAGGAATCCAAGAGGCACTCTGTGACTCTGGACTCCACATTAACACTAATACACAGGAGCAAAGCCCGACCTTTCTGTTCCCTGTGGTTGAGCTTTATCTCCGACGAGAGAATGACCCTGTCGAGGAAAGAGGGAAGAAATAACGAACATATGATTCAACCAAGAACTCTCTATCTGCCACAGGACTCTTCACAGATCATGGTAAAGCATGCATCTCTAGTGTTAAGGCCCATAAGAGCCAACAAGTGTAAATGCTCAGACTGTGCCTTTGAAATGAAAAAGGAGAAATATCTCGGCCATTAGACCTGATCAATTAAGCTGATAAAAACAGTACATGTCTTTAAGCATACAGCCTACCGGACACAGGTCTATCATAAACTGTGTAATTTTTGCTAAGAAGGACTTTGCACTGAAGTGTCCGGAATTTGCTACCAAAGAAAAATGGTTCCGTTGGAAAAACTGTGACCGGCAGCACTAAAATGAATACAGAAAATGCGCAGTCACAAAATGAACAATCAAATCGATCCAGAATCTCAGCTAGCTTACATCCTTGGAAGGACTTCCAAATTGAATAATTACTAATTATATCATTTGTCATTTGGTGAATTGAAGTAAATGCAGTTTGACGTCACAATCCATATTCCAGATATGGAATATGGATTCTGACGTCACAGATATTATGTGACGTCACAATCTAGTTTCGAGACGCCATTATTCATTTCAAAGCTTCGACAGTTCTCTAAATTGAATATAATTTTAGAAACTTATTTCCTGAGACCTGCTTGTAATATTCAAGGTTGACCGTTTACTTCTGCAATCGCACGTAAGTTATTTTTTTCTGTATACTTTTATTCTCAATTGATTTGCCCAGAATTTGTGGAGAATGCTTCTTACAATATTGACGTTGGTTGTGGCGCTGTTATTCAATTAAAATAGCGAGTAGTCAGACTTGACAATTTTTTCAGTAAGGAATAGAAATCTGGATATGGTTGTGATTTTTGGGTATTGTTCTCGGTTTTGGTCTTGAGTTTAAAAGTCTTGGTCTTGGTCTTGAGACCAAAAGTCTTGGTCTTGGTCTTGAGGTTCAAGGTCTTGGTCTTGGTCTTGAGGCTCAAAGTCTTGGTCTTGGTTTTGCAAGACCAAGACCAAGACTTTTGACAATATGAACAGTGATTTAACAAAACGCAAGGATTTTAAATACTTATACAATTATTACTAATACAATTGCTATGGTATGTACACGGTGTGAGTGAGGCTTTACTGTTGTTTCGGACATTTATTTTTACCTCCGGTTATTTACCATGGAATGATCTCAAAACAGACTCACAATTTGTACATTTACATTCGGTACTCGAAAAGCTGCTCTGTGTGCCAATGAATTCAGCACTGTAGAACGTATTTTTCACATGGCAGAATTTTTATGAGGCCCACAAGTTACAACTCAATGCGTTTTCGCAAAGGCAACCAGTGATGCTCTGCCAAAATGTATTATCCGATCCGCAGCGTTTAAAACCGACTGAAGTTGATTAATCAGAGAAAAGGGAAGCCTCCTTAGATAACATTCCTAAAATCGACTCTAGTGCACATGAATGCACGCATTAGAGTAGAAGCAGATTTGGTAGACAGCGAGTGGCATGTAGCGCGGATATGGTGCAGACAATATAAGACCATTCGCTATATTGTCTTCATCTGATCGCAAAAGGTTAATTCCTAACGTTAACGATAACGAAAATGTTCGTTAATGAAAATAAAATGATTTCGTTTAATATGATAACTATAACTGTAACTAAAAAATAATACTAACTGTAACTGTAACTATAACTAAAATGAGAAACCATTAACTATAACCGTAACTGTAACTAAAATAAAATCTGTAAGGAGAATCACACTGAACCCCTCGTCCAGCGTCATGCCAAAGTCACGGACCGAAGTAGAGAAAGATGCATGTCAAAAACCAAAATGCAAGTTGTCCAAGTGCTTTGCGTAACGCTCACGGATCCACTGTAGATGAGGCTTCCAGATCATGGTATTCTAGATCAAACGCACCTCTTCTCATCGAGCAGATGCTCATATAGGGCCTATAAAGGGAATGGGAGAGCGCACTGATCTCGCATTTAGGCCTACTTCAAGGGCGATCAGAAAGAGCGATTGAATTCTGTTGTTAAAGCCAGATTGTTAGCCATGCAATCGCCACACTCAGGAGACTGGCTTCATGCACTTCCCATAACAACAGCATGAGCACGGATTTCAGAAGAGCTGCCAAGAAAAACAGCAGGCATCCGGTTCGCCACTGAATTATGCGAAAAATACACATGTTGCAGTCGAAACCTCAGGACGCTGGCACGCCTAGTCACCTGAGTTTGTTAATGATCTAGGGAGAAGGATTGGAGCTGTGACAGAAGACCTACGCCAGACCAGTCATCAACTCCAGCGCCTATCAGTTGCCCTTCAGATAGGAAACTCCCTGTTTTGTTTTGCTCATCACGATTTGGATCAATCAGGAAACAGATTGCAACCCAAGGCTAGATTGCGTGCCATTGGATTGCACTGCAACGTTGCCTGCAGCTACCGGTTCCCGCGAAGTGGCTCTGAACACCTGCCGTCCTAGACGACTTCTGACCTTCGACTTCTGTTTCCAGCTGACCTTTTGACCTTATGACCGAAGGAATCAGGACTTGGATAATACCGACCATATAATCATTATTATTACTTTTCATAGTTTTTAATGATGATGAAGATGATTATGATGAAGATGATGATGATGATACGATACGATACGATACGATACGATAGTCGTTTATTGCCACCAAAATCCAACACATTTGTATACAAACAGAAACATAGCAAGCTGGTTAGCAAGGGAATGGCCCAAAAGGGAGCAAGCTCCCGCGAGCAGGGACACCCATTCACAGAACTCAAATACGATGGCGCAAAACAGAAACCAACCTGAATCTTAACTAACATGTCTAGTCGAAAAGTACAACAAATCAAGCAGAGTTCTTAACTAAACTGCCAAAACCTTGGGCAGCGAAACCAAAAAAATCAGAAACCAAATGTAAACTACATACATACATAACTGAGAGAGAGAAAGAGAGAGTGAAAGAGAGTGAGAGAGGGAGAGAGAGGAAGACAGAGAGAGAGGAAGACAGCGAGAGAGAGTGAGAAAGAGAGAGAAAGAGAGAGAGAGAAATAGAGTGAGAGAGAGAAGTAATAAGGCAGTCGGGGGCACAGTCCAGTAAGCTATGATGCTAGTTACTTGGGAGACGATAAAATACAAAAAGAAGAACTACATCAGACCCATCAGACATAACCAGTTAACTGGTGGATATCTATTTTTACAAAGCTACTGGAATTGCAAATGGCAATTGACACAACAAGACCTTAATTCCGTCAAACCCAAACTACAAAAGCAGTAGAAAGTCACACAGTGATTTTTTAAAGCTTAACAAAGATCCCATTTGCTGAAGCATCGGGGGAAGGGTATTCCAGAGTTTAGGACCAGCAATTTTAATCGAGAACATTCTTGTGTTCATATGTGCAAACGCTTGTCTGTACCTAGCCGCACCCCTAGTGTCATGAGAATGTATGTCAGAGCCTTTACTAAATTCTTTTATAAGTTTAGGTGGCAGAATATTTCTGGTGAATTTAAACATAAATAGAGCAATTTGGTATTTTCTTATTTGGTCAATTTTTAATACTTTATTACTAATGAAAATAGGATCCGTGTGCGAGCCCCATGGGGCACCACTGATGGTACGTATAGCTCTTTTTTGGAGTAACCAGAGTTTGTGAAGTCTCGAAGCATAGGTGGAGACCCATACTATGCAACAGTAGGAGAGGTAGGGGGTATATAAGTGAATAATATAATTGAATTCTTATTTTTGGTGGGAGCTTATTGGAGGCACGATAAATTATACCAGTATTTTTTGCTACCTTATTTGCTATGCTCCTGATGTGCAACTCCCATGTTAAGTGTTGATCAATTATCACTCCCAGGAACTTAGTATTATTAACTTGGTTAATATTACAACCATTAATTGACAGCGTAATAGAATTTTCAGCTGGTCCTATCTTCCTGTGAGATTTAAAAAGCATAAAGGCCGTTTTATCTACATTTAACGACAATTTGTTTGCTAAAAACCACTCAGATATTAGTCGAAGTTCAGTGTTAATAGCAGAGATAAGATTTAAGTAAGATTTATCCGAGTGAAACAGAGAAGAAATCGATCACAATGATTCGACATCAACAGTCCGAAACCGATGCAGAAATGATCGAATCGCCCAACGAAGACGAAGCCCAGAAGGAGAGACGGAATTCTACACGCAGCCGAAGAACTTTCCTGACACAGAGGAAGCCCCATTCGAAAGTGCTCGACGCACTAACTCTGGATAAGAAGCTGACGAATCGAACTCAGATGAACGATGGAGTCGAACTCAGTCCTTCTTCGACGATACTCAGCGACTACGAGAATTGAACTCAGTATGCCGTGCGGTTTATTCCTTCGCCAGTCAACTTATCTGCGAAAGAACGACTCGCAAGAAAGTAGAATTATTAGTAAATGAGTTTGTTGTTTAGAATCGACCGCGAAATAACTCACATGACTGATGGATCGTTCCGGTTGAATCGTTTATGGGACTAACAACGGAGGAATCTCTAACGAACGGATATTTACGTGCTTCGTGTGAATGCATTGCGCAAATGCATGAACCATCTTTCTATTGGAACGAAACGATTAGAATCTACGTCACCCGCAACCGTCTACCCAATAAGATAGGAACTGCCTCTTCTATCGACGTCTTCCCCATTTGTCCGAAGTGCATAGTAAGAGAAATTACAATTTGAATGTATTACAGGCTATTCAGGCTTCGTCCCCTCTATAACCTCGTTTTGACCAATTCAGAGTAGTATTGAAACTGTTCGTGTGAGGCTGACTATAGAACCCCTTAATTGAATATTTAGCTTTACTTGATTGCAGTATTAGACTCCTAATTATAATTGAAGCCTTTGGTGCAATAACCAGGTAAGTGCAATTTCATAGTTTTCGGCAAAATGAGTTTGAATGTTTTGCTATGTTCAGAAGCTTGCCGTTTAGTATAGGAAATAGATAATGAGAAAATTTAAAAAGTATAAAGTGCATCTATTCGCAATTGATCAGAAACTCATTTCCCCACCCCATGCTTTCGCTAATTAATTAATTATCAGCCTTTGAACAACAAACCTGGTTATTGCACGGCAACGTCCGTGTCATGCTGGAAACTTGTTTTGATGCAAGAATCAAATATGTGAACAAACCTTGTTATTGCATGGAAATGATAACCATTAGAGAACTGTGATCCTAATGCATAAGAACCAGGTAACTATAGAAACATAGTTTTTGAAACAAAATCATCACATCATTAAGAAATGGAAAAGCTTAAATAAAATGCAAGAATAAGGTTTGTTCATTTACACACAACCGAGAGGCTTGCATGTAGCTACGATCCGTTCTCCTCAAACTCTATCTGCAGCATGTTGTCAGTTTTGATTGGTGATAGACATCCTGCGGAGCTTGTATAAGAAAAATTCCCAGACTTATATACGCCAGCTATATGATCCTGTATGTCGGGTAAGTTGACGTCATGTGTTTCTTCTGTAATATTAGACATGACGACAACTTACCTGACATCCAACCACACCAGATGTCATTGCCTGGTGAACAGAAGAAACACATGACATCAATTGCCTGGTGAAACAGAGGAAACACATGACACCAACTTACAGTGACAGCTGGTGTGGTGGGATGTCAGGCAAGTTGATGTCATGCGTTTCTTCTGTTTCACCAGGCAATGACAGCTGGTGTGGTTGGATGTCAGGTAAGTTGTCGTCATGTCTTACAGAAGAAACACATGACACCAACTTACAATGACAGCTGGTGTGGTTGGATGTCAGGTAAGTTGATGTCATATGTTTCTTCTGTTTTGTCATCCACTGTCTGTCTTTTTATATGTTTGTTTTTGGCACCCATGCCTCATAGATACCAAACTTGCAGGGTGTAGAAGATTTCCTTGTGGACTGTCGAACAGTTGCAGAACATAATATTTTAAACTATTTAATACCGGATTATATTATGACCTAATTTTGTTTTCATTTTCGGTTAAGTAACTAGTTTGTAAAGGATTACTCTTACGAAACACACTGACTTGTCTTGTGCATGATCAACATTATTTTGTCAGTCGTAAAGCCTAATCGTGAAACTTCGAGAAACCCCGCTGCACGTTTTCTGTCACAGCTCACAACTTCTATAGGTGTCAGATTTGTAGTGTGTTTGAAAGTAATATTTTATTACTATTACTAAAACAGCTAGCTACAAGATCTTTAAAAAATAATTTAAAAAATAGGCCTACCTATTTTGCATTCGGTAAGTGAGTTGCATTCTGCTTGGAGTAAAATGACGACACATTTAAATATGACATTTTAAACGACGTTTACTAACAGCACATTGAGAGTTACGAAATCACTGTATCATCGCTCAAAGTCACTACATTTGCAGGCATCGGTCCGAAACATATAAGTCGATGTCCGAAACTATCTACACAGAACAGATAAAGCGCTTTATCTATTCTGTGCTATCGCTTTATCTATTCTGTGCTATCTATCTATCTATCTATCTGTCTAAAAACTTATATAACGCCCCTTAAAGAAATCTACTCAGTGGCGCTTACCCGAATCGTCGACTGTGGATGCGGCGAAAAACGGTCCGATTCGTCGCCCTGTAGACGATCGACCGACCTCTCGGCTCGTGATCATTTATTATTATTATTATTATGCCGTTACTTACTTCGTTATTGCATTCGAGAACGTATTTAAGTGGTTTATGGTTCCGTGCAAGAATCAGGTTTGTTGAATTACCGGTATTTAAGCTTACTTACTGCACACAACCGAGAGGCTTGGCTGTTGGATCTCCAATGCAATAACCGGGTTTGTTGAGTTCCCTGATTAATGCACGAAATCATAGCACACAAGTTGGATAATTCTCAAAGCAGGTATGTAGAGTTGCCTGATTATTTTCCTACCTACTCCATTAATTTTAGAGATACCAAGCTGAAATTTACAGCATAGATGCGCCTATGTCTCAGGATCATTTTGAGACAACTTGCCCGATTTTCAGGTAAGTCGACTTACCTGGTTATTGCACCAAAGGCTTCAATTGTTGTTTGGTGAATATTATACTGACTGCAACAAATGGCTTTGTCCAAATAATCACTGATAGGAACTGCTTCTGAAGGAAGTGATGAGGATTATATGAGCGTACGAGGCAACGCTAAGGTAGCCCTTTAATTGATGCCCCGATTCTGAATCAGATCTTGAAAACTCTTCAAGGATTGGTCCAGAGTCAGACGACTCTGTCCTCCCAAAAGAAGAATTTATCCTCACAACAGGTTGTGTTAACCTCTCAGTTGTCCGTAGTGTCCTCCCAACAGAATGGTTTGTCCTCAAAGCAGGACGCCCTGCAGCGCATACAAATTACTCTAGAATCTAACATGTCCGATAGTTTAAAGAATCTCTCTAATAGGATGATTCTGTTAGAAAAACAAAGCTCTATAGCTGCGATAACGAGCCCAGATGGTCAGAACCTGGTCCTTGATCGCTTTCGCCTGCCTCGGATGGAAGGATGGATGGATCATGGAGGTCACTCCATTACCTTTTGGTTCCTTCCATGAAGCTTCTACATGTATATTAGCACGCTCTGAGAGAGAGAGAGAGAGAGAGAGAGAGAGAGAGAGAGAGAGAGAGAGAGAGAGAGAGAGAGAGAGAGAGAGAGAGAGAGAGAGAGAGAGAGAGAGAGAGAGAGAGAGAGAGAGAGAGAGAGAGAGAGAGAGAGTGAGAGAGAGAGAGAGAGAGAGAGAGAGAGAGAGAGAGAGCAGTTAATAATAATAATAATATTTATTCTTTAATTAAGCGCCTGCAAACGCACTGCGCTGTACAAGTACATGTTATGCGATAAGTCTTAACTACTAACAGCACAGACAGCCTGCAATACACGGCGCAAATTGCAGCCTACAAAGCATGTCCGCCTATGGGACTCGACAGTGGCGGCTCTAGGCTTTTCCAACAGGGGGGGCCAAGGAGGGGCCGGGGATCCTGACAGGGGGGCCAGCTGACGTCACACTGGGCCCTATATTCACATACCTAGATATATCTATTGTTGGTGACTTGGATGTCACCCTTGATAGCACCAGTGATGGGCACTAAACTATTTTTTTAGTTAAACTAAAACTATTTTCCAACTAAAAAAAATAGTTTAACTAAAGTTGGCAACTGATTTTGGAAATTAGTTAGGTAAACTAAAAAAGTAGTTAAACTTTTTCCAACTTTTTTCCACCTTTTGCGACAAACATTTTCACAATAACAGAGGCTAAGTGAACTGTAATAATGCAGAGCGTCAATGACAATTTCACCTTCAAACTATGCAATGTGTACTGTTCTGGCATACAGTTACAGGCGTACTGTAAGTAGTGTATGAATTTGAAAACACAGGTTGTTGATGCTAAACCATGCAGGGTTAAAATGTTTTTTTGTTGACAGTGTTCAATGTTCATTGTGGAAAAATAGTTGCATATTGCTGATTTTTTTAGTTAAACTTTTTAGTTAGCAAACTAAAAAGTTTTAGTTAAACTATGGTTTTAACTAAACTATTTTTTAGTTAAACTTCATCCTTAACTAAAAAAATTTTAGTTAAACTAAAAGTTAGCAACTTTTTAGTTAACTATTGCCCATCACTGGATAGCACCCTCTCATTCATTTTATGGACACACTGTTTGGGTAGTACAAAGCGCCTATAATATAGGACACACCTATCTAGTGTCACTGAACAGTTTCAGTTGCCTCACTAGTTACCCTGGATATAATACACCATGTGCTTCACCAATTTCTTATATGTAATAGAACTTGGGGTAAAAACATATAACCTTTGAAGTTAGCAACTAAAAAATTTTAGTTAAACTATGGTTTTAACTAAACTATTTTTTTAGTTAAACTTCATCCTTAACTAAAACAATTTTTAGTTAAACTATAAGTTAGCAACTTTTTAGTCAACTATTGCTATTACTAAAACATCCCTAGCTTCTGAAATAGATGCATCAATTAAACTTAGATTCAATTTATTTGCATAACAATGGAACTAAATGGCCCACGGAGTCGACTGCCTTACAAAAACTAATGTACATCCTTATTTACACCACTCATTAGATGTGTTCATTACACTTGCACCATCATAACCTTGACCCACTAAATATGAGCCAATGTCGAACCCGTATGACTGTAAGGTATCTAAAATAAGCCCTGACAATGACTACTCAATTAATTCGTTTGCAGGTTTAAAATCTAGAAAGCATTCGTTAACTTCTTGTTGGGAAAAATCATAATTATAGAGGTCTAACAAAAGATGTTCCTTTTGACTAATATCTTTGGTTTCATCAACAGCGATAGAAAAATAAATATAACCCCTAACCTCTCCTATTATCTGATCCCTAACTTATGACAGATTTGATAATAGATCAGACTCTGATTTGGGGGGGCCACTGGGGGGCCACAAACTCATTTGGGGGGCACTGGCCCCCCCCTGTGGAGCCGCCACTGGGACTCGATCTCTGTACCTCTCGCACTCTACGCCAGATGTTATCCAATGCGCTATCGCCCCCACCCCCGTTACAGCATAAGGCCGAGATTCATAGACCCCATCGCCCAGACCAGCCAGGGCCGGGCACTCCTCACAATTGTGGAGGCACCTACCTCTTCAAAACAGAGGGTCTACTCCTCTGGGTCACCCTACCGCCTAGCTTAGCACATAGGAGGGACTTAGAGGAGGAAGACCACCTCTTGATGACTGATACTAGAATAGAGCTTAATGCCGTGAGCAATCGCCGCAACAGTAAAGCCGTAGCACACTCCCATTGTGCACACCACACCCCCGATTTCCACATAGTTTTAAGTTGCATGTGGTGGCCCATCGAGAGATCGTACCCGGAGTCAGTCGCTGAGGAGTTAGCAACTGACTTGATGAGTTAGCGACTGACTTAGCGACTCAGTCGACTAAGTCGCGTGCTTATCGACTGACTAAGTCGCTTAGACTTATCGACTGGCTTAGCGACTTGCTATCGACTTCTCAGGTATCAGGTATGTCAACTGCACATACCTGATTACCTAACAATATAGCAATGCATTTTGCCGCATACTGTACTGACCGTGCAATCATTTCTGTGAGCATTTAAATGGAACCCAAGTGGGCTCTATACGGGTCCAATATGGTAATATGGGTCCTATTTGGGCTCTGCTCCATGTGGACATGCTGACAGAGGACAGACCGATGAATGTGAAAATTAATGTTAATGCAAATTTGTGACGCATAGAGTGTTTATAAAAAATAAAGCATGCCACTAGGTCCAAGGCAGCGCTGGCTCACTCCTCAGCCAGTGCTTTTTTCTAGAAAATAAGGTTCCGGAAATGAACAGTTGTGGTAGAGGTAAAATCCCTAGAAAAACGGGATTGGGGGCTGGGAAGGGTCTCAATAAACACGGAAAACAGTTCACAACGCCGAAAGTAAATTAAAATAACTTAATTATTTTTTTTATTATTAAAATGAATAAATAATTTTTTGTAGCTGAAAAAGGTGCCGGAACGCTGTTTCGGCGCGTTCCGGCTGATAAAAAGCACTGACTCAGCCTATATCTAAGACAGTCTATAGGTTGAAGAGGCACAAGGGATAAATAAATTTAGTTACTTACATGAATCTCACGGTTTCTGTCGTTACAACACGAAGATAAGAATCGATTTTAATTGAAGCAGTAACAGATGATGGTTGATGTGATATGAAACTAAAGCATTCAACATGAAAGTCTCTGCCTACAGTAGTAGGCCTACTACATTTCTCACCTATGGTAGCATAGTTCGCCAAAATGGACTCCAAACCCCGGATTAATCTCGGGAACACAGATGGCCTCCAATTTTCCCCATTTTTACAAATATGATATCAATTTCCCTGGCTTCATCTGCAAGTCGTTGAAACAGCGTATTTTCAACGAGACGTTTAAATATTGTATTGTATTTTAAGTGTTGTTCATGACCTGCTGCTGATGTCTTCGTCAGACCGAAACTTGGAAACCGCGGTTAAAACAAGCAAAATATTAAGTGAACATAGTCGCTAGCAGTCGATAGCTTAGCGACTGGTTGCGACTTGGGGGCTTAGCGGCGGTGGCGGATGGCGGCGGCGCCGGGGACTATCGAGAGACGTGGCCGGCCCTCCCCATCGTAGGCCTATAGTACTATTCCATGAGGGGATAAGTAAGGCGCTGTCGTCAGTGTATTTAATTAATTTATTGCTGGGTTCCATCGATCGGAGTTTAGATATTGTGACCAAAATACTTGTTGAGCCTGGCCCGAACCCTGTACGATGCTGGAGTTGATGCCTAATAGGGTGAAGACAGTATTACGGAGTGTGGCACAATTCTGCTGCCGGTTATAAAGAAGGGCAATAATCCAATTATAAATGTAGTCCAGTATGGTAAGCTCCGCAAGTTGCTCAGCGAGGTATATACGACTCATTATATCGAAGGCCTTTGAGAAATTGAGAGATATTATCTTAAGTTGGATGAGTTAAGCATTTCAGACAGATAGTGAGTTAGGGAAATTAAGCCTGCGGAGGTGGAACCGATCGTTTGGAATGAACACTAAAAATAATAGGTACAAGAAATCTGCGAAGTTTTGGTTAAAGTTAGAGTGGTTAGGATAAGGCAAAGGAATCGACGAATTATAAGTCTTTCAAGTATTCTAAAATTGAACAGAATGAATCTCCGTCTAGAACAACGGTAATGCTGTGAGCTGTTTTATGTAAATAATTAGCAACAAGTTTAACAACATCACAAACTCTTTGGCATAAGCACTTGAAGCGCCCGTCGACTGATAGTTTGTACATTCTGATAATGGCTCTGTAGAAATAATTTTAAATGAAGACTGTTTGAGAAGGATGGTCGAATGCACGAGAATGAACAATAGCCCGCGTCATCGTATGAGAGCGTCGACTAGGCTGATTAGAGACAGGAACGCAGAGCCTTCTGATGTAGGCATATTTTGGAACCACGTCCATTGTAGATGCTCGTTCCACGAGGAGGATCTTGAACTTAATCCTTCCTCAACTGAAAGCCAGGGCAGCGTCTCTCGCTGATGTCTATTTTCCTCCACTGACTCTTGCTTGGTACAACTAACTACTTTGACTGAGTATCGTAGTCTTAGTTTTTGATTCTCTGCTATAGGCAATGTGCCTTGAACCATTTCGCTATACTGTCCTTCCGAAAGGAAATTGCCATATCTCTGACCCAATTATCATATCCATTGACAAAATATCTACTGCTGAAAGACACTTCACCGCCAGTTTCGCATAGTCCATCCTCTTCTTAAAACGCCATCCTCCTTTCCTGGTGATCTATCAAACTTATCGCTCCATCTCAACTCTCAACTTCCTTTCCAAAATGCTGGGAAAAGTACTGTCTAATTATTCGCTATAGCTGTCACCTCTCTGCCTTCAACTTGTACCTTCTTTTTCACTCCGTGTATTACAAATGCTTTTCCAGTAAAGTGGAAAGGTAAACTTGCGGCAGGCGAACTGGAATGTCGTGCATGTTTTAAGCGATTGCTGCATCTTCTTGCATTTAAGATATACGATCTTCCACTGGAGATGTTGCACATTATCCTACAAAAGTCCTATCTACACTGGATATTACATTCACCAACAAAGCCAAGAGACGAAGAAGTTATCAGGTCTCTCATGTCAGTCGATGTTTGCTTTTGTCGAAGAATTACCAGACAACGGTTCAAGAAGGCAATCTGGCGTTACCTGAAAGGTGAGTTGGCTTCGAAGTTGGCTTCTAAGTTGGCTTCCATTTCCTGGAAGGTACTTCCAGGAAATGCTCTCCACCTATACACCACAAGCTATTTCTATGATGAAATGATCTGATATGATATCATCCTTTCATCGTCGTAGATTATCTTCGGTTACTGGATGCAGCAGGCCATGGATGCAGCAGGCAGCTATTCATTACCGCCGGTTGAAAGTTTCCCAGACAGAGAAGTTGAGAATGGGGCGCCAAAATCATCCCTGACAACTGGTTTAGACGTAATGAGGATATAACTGGATATTTTTTGGAAAGCAAAATTAAATCTGTAAATTTTAAGATAAATTAGTTAAAATTGCATCAGAATTAGGAGAAAATTATTAATTTGAACCCTCATTTTGGCGCCCCCTTTCTTTGGTGCCCGGGGACACATGTCACCTTTGCCCCCTAGCTACGCCTCTGCTTCGGACAAAAACGTTTTGCTGGTTATGATATGTTGTGATGTAACAAAGCTCTGATGCTAATAAAAGGTAGTGATACTTTTTGTCTATTTAGATTTCTATGGAAAAATCAAGAAAAGATCTGCAATTATTAGAAACAACACAAATTATCTCATAGAAAATATTCTGCCAAATGGACTCCAAACCCCGGATTAATCTCGGGAACACAGATGGCCTCCAATTTTCCCCATTTTTACAAATATGATATCAATTTCCCTGGCTTCATCTGCAAGTCGTTGAAACAGCGTATTTTCAACGAGACGTTTAAATATTGTATTGTATTTTAAGTGTTGTTCATGACCTGCTGCTGATGTCTTCGTCAGACCGAAACTTGGAAACCGCGGTTAAAACAAGCAAAATATTAAGTGAACATAGTCGCTAGCAGTCGATAGCTTAGCGACTGGTTGCGACTTGGGGGCTTAGCGGCGGTGGCGGATGGCGGCGGCGCCGGGGACTATCGAGAGACGTGGCCGGCCCTCCCCATCGTAGGCCTATAGTACTATTCCATGAGGGGATAAGTAAGGCGCTGTCGTCAGTGTATTTAATTAATTTATTGCTGGGTTCCATCGATCGGAGTTTAGATATTGTGACCAAAATACTTGTTGAGCCTGGCCCGAACCCTGTACGATGCTGGAGTTGATGCCTAATAGGGTGAAGACAGTATTACGGAGTGTGGCACAATTCTGCTGCCGGTTATAAAGAAGGGCAATAATCCAATTATAAATGTAGTCCAGTATGGTAAGCTCCGCAAGTTGCTCAGCGAGGTATATACGACTCATTATATCGAAGGCCTTTGAGAAATTGAGAGATATTATCTTAAGTTGGATGAGTTAAGCATTTCAGACAGATAGTGAGTTAGGGAAATTAAGCCTGCGGAGGTGGAACCGATCGTTTGGAATGAACACTAAAAATAATAGGTACAAGAAATCTGCGAAGTTTTGGTTAAAGTTAGAGTGGTTAGGATAAGGCAAAGGAATCGACGAATTATAAGTCTTTCAAGTATTCTAAAATTGAACAGAATGAATCTCCGTCTAGAACAACGGTAATGCTGTGAGCTGTTTTATGTAAATAATTAGCAACAAGTTTAACAACATCACAAACTCTTTGGCATAAGCACTTGAAGCGCCCGTCGACTGATAGTTTGTACATTCTGATAATGGCTCTGTAGAAATAATTTTAAATGAAGACTGTTTGAGAAGGATGGTCGAATGCACGAGAATGAACAATAGCCCGCGTCATCGTATGAGAGCGTCGACTAGGCTGATTAGAGACAGGAACGCAGAGCCTTCTGATGTAGGCATATTTTGGAACCACGTCCATTGTAGATGCTCGTTCCACGAGGAGGATCTTGAACTTAATCCTTCCTCAACTGAAAGCCAGGGCAGCGTCTCTCGCTGATGTCTATTTTCCTCCACTGACTCTTGCTTGGTACAACTAACTACTTTGACTGAGTATCGTAGTCTTAGTTTTTGATTCTCTGCTATAGGCAATGTGCCTTGAACCATTTCGCTATACTGTCCTTCCGAAAGGAAATTGCCATATCTCTGACCCAATTATCATATCCATTGACAAAATATCTACTGCTGAAAGACACTTCACCGCCAGTTTCGCATAGTCCATCCTCTTCTTAAAACGCCATCCTCCTTTCCTGGTGATCTATCAAACTTATCGCTCCATCTCAACTCTCAACTTCCTTTCCAAAATGCTGGGAAAAGTACTGTCTAATTATTCGCTATAGCTGTCACCTCTCTGCCTTCAACTTGTACCTTCTTTTTCACTCCGTGTATTACAAATGCTTTTCCAGTAAAGTGGAAAGGTAAACTTGCGGCAGGCGAACTGGAATGTCGTGCATGTTTTAAGCGATTGCTGCATCTTCTTGCATTTAAGATATACGATCTTCCACTGGAGATGTTGCACATTATCCTACAAAAGTCCTATCTACACTGGATATTACATTCACCAACAAAGCCAAGAGACGAAGAAGTTATCAGGTCTCTCATGTCAGTCGATGTTTGCTTTTGTCGAAGAATTACCAGACAACGGTTCAAGAAGGCAATCTGGCGTTACCTGAAAGGTGAGTTGGCTTCGAAGTTGGCTTCTAAGTTGGCTTCCATTTCCTGGAAGGTACTTCCAGGAAATGCTCTCCACCTATACACCACAAGCTATTTCTATGATGAAATGATCTGATATGATATCATCCTTTCATCGTCGTAGATTATCTTCGGTTACTGGATGCAGCAGGCCATGGATGCAGCAGGCAGCTATTCATTACCGCCGGTTGAAAGTTTCCCAGACAGAGAAGTTGAGAATGGGGCGCCAAAATCATCCCTGACAACTGGTTTAGACGTAATGAGGATATAACTGGATATTTTTTGGAAAGCAAAATTAAATCTGTAAATTTTAAGATAAATTAGTTAAAATTGCATCAGAATTAGGAGAAAATTATTAATTTGAACCCTCATTTTGGCGCCCCCTTTCTTTGGTGCCCGGGGACACATGTCACCTTTGCCCCCTAGCTACGCCTCTGCTTCGGACAAAAACGTTTTGCTGGTTATGATATGTTGTGATGTAACAAAGCTCTGATGCTAATAAAAGGTAGTGATACTTTTTGTCTATTTAGATTTCTATGGAAAAATCAAGAAAAGATCTGCAATTATTAGAAACAACACAAATTATCTCATAGAAAATATTCTGCCAAATGGACTCCAAACCCCGGATTAATCTCGGGAACACAGATGGCCTCCAATTTTCCCCATTTTTACAAATATGATATCAATTTCCCTGGCTTCATCTGCAAGTCGTTGAAACAGCGTATTTTCAACGAGACGTTTAAATATTGTATTGTATTTTAAGTGTTGTTCATGACCTGCTGCTGATGTCTTCGTCAGACCGAAACTTGGAAACCGCGGTTAAAACAAGCAAAATATTAAGTGAACATAGTCGCTAGCAGTCGATAGCTTAGCGACTGGTTGCGACTTGGGGGCTTAGCGGCGGTGGCGGATGGCGGCGGCGCCGGGGACTATCGAGAGACGTGGCCGGCCCTCCCCATCGTAGGCCTATAGTACTATTCCATGAGGGGATAAGTAAGGCGCTGTCGTCAGTGTATTTAATTAATTTATTGCTGGGTTCCATCGATCGGAGTTTAGATATTGTGACCAAAATACTTGTTGAGCCTGGCCCGAACCCTGTACGATGCTGGAGTTGATGCCTAATAGGGTGAAGACAGTATTACGGAGTGTGGCACAATTCTGCTGCCGGTTATAAAGAAGGGCAATAATCCAATTATAAATGTAGTCCAGTATGGTAAGCTCCGCAAGTTGCTCAGCGAGGTATATACGACTCATTATATCGAAGGCCTTTGAGAAATTGAGAGATATTATCTTAAGTTGGATGAGTTAAGCATTTCAGACAGATAGTGAGTTAGGGAAATTAAGCCTGCGGAGGTGGAACCGATCGTTTGGAATGAACACTAAAAATAATAGGTACAAGAAATCTGCGAAGTTTTGGTTAAAGTTAGAGTGGTTAGGATAAGGCAAAGGAATCGACGAATTATAAGTCTTTCAAGTATTCTAAAATTGAACAGAATGAATCTCCGTCTAGAACAACGGTAATGCTGTGAGCTGTTTTATGTAAATAATTAGCAACAAGTTTAACAACATCACAAACTCTTTGGCATAAGCACTTGAAGCGCCCGTCGACTGATAGTTTGTACATTCTGATAATGGCTCTGTAGAAATAATTTTAAATGAAGACTGTTTGAGAAGGATGGTCGAATGCACGAGAATGAACAATAGCCCGCGTCATCGTATGAGAGCGTCGACTAGGCTGATTAGAGACAGGAACGCAGAGCCTTCTGATGTAGGCATATTTTGGAACCACGTCCATTGTAGATGCTCGTTCCACGAGGAGGATCTTGAACTTAATCCTTCCTCAACTGAAAGCCAGGGCAGCGTCTCTCGCTGATGTCTATTTTCCTCCACTGACTCTTGCTTGGTACAACTAACTACTTTGACTGAGTATCGTAGTCTTAGTTTTTGATTCTCTGCTATAGGCAATGTGCCTTGAACCATTTCGCTATACTGTCCTTCCGAAAGGAAATTGCCATATCTCTGACCCAATTATCATATCCATTGACAAAATATCTACTGCTGAAAGACACTTCACCGCCAGTTTCGCATAGTCCATCCTCTTCTTAAAACGCCATCCTCCTTTCCTGGTGATCTATCAAACTTATCGCTCCATCTCAACTCTCAACTTCCTTTCCAAAATGCTGGGAAAAGTACTGTCTAATTATTCGCTATAGCTGTCACCTCTCTGCCTTCAACTTGTACCTTCTTTTTCACTCCGTGTATTACAAATGCTTTTCCAGTAAAGTGGAAAGGTAAACTTGCGGCAGGCGAACTGGAATGTCGTGCATGTTTTAAGCGATTGCTGCATCTTCTTGCATTTAAGATATACGATCTTCCACTGGAGATGTTGCACATTATCCTACAAAAGTCCTATCTACACTGGATATTACATTCACCAACAAAGCCAAGAGACGAAGAAGTTATCAGGTCTCTCATGTCAGTCGATGTTTGCTTTTGTCGAAGAATTACCAGACAACGGTTCAAGAAGGCAATCTGGCGTTACCTGAAAGGTGAGTTGGCTTCGAAGTTGGCTTCTAAGTTGGCTTCCATTTCCTGGAAGGTACTTCCAGGAAATGCTCTCCACCTATACACCACAAGCTATTTCTATGATGAAATGATCTGATATGATATCATCCTTTCATCGTCGTAGATTATCTTCGGTTACTGGATGCAGCAGGCCATGGATGCAGCAGGCAGCTATTCATTACCGCCGGTTGAAAGTTTCCCAGACAGAGAAGTTGAGAATGGGGCGCCAAAATCATCCCTGACAACTGGTTTAGACGTAATGAGGATATAACTGGATATTTTTTGGAAAGCAAAATTAAATCTGTAAATTTTAAGATAAATTAGTTAAAATTGCATCAGAATTAGGAGAAAATTATTAATTTGAACCCTCATTTTGGCGCCCCCTTTCTTTGGTGCCCGGGGACACATGTCACCTTTGCCCCCTAGCTACGCCTCTGCTTCGGACAAAAACGTTTTGCTGGTTATGATATGTTGTGATGTAACAAAGCTCTGATGCTAATAAAAGGTAGTGATACTTTTTGTCTATTTAGATTTCTATGGAAAAATCAAGAAAAGATCTGCAATTATTAGAAACAACACAAATTATCTCATAGAAAATATTCTGCCAAGTGACGAATTAATCGCTTCACTGTTGTCTCTCAACTGCATAACGGAAGAACAAAGTCACTTCATTCAACGACAACGTTTGAACCGACATAAGAACGCCGACCTTTTGAGCATCATGAGATCCTTCGACGAGACAAAGTTTTCAAATTTAGTCAAATCTCTTCGAAAAACCAACCAGAAGATAGTGGCCAGGATCATAGAAAACGGAGGAGGTTTAAAATACAAACTTTATCTAAAGGCTTAAAATTAACATAATTTGTTTAATAATAATAATTATAATAATAATAATAATAATAATTTATAATTTATAATAATAATAATAATAATTATAGTAATAATAATAATAATAATCATAATAATAGTAATAATAATAATAATAAATAGCAGATATGCATTTATATAGAATTACGTCAAAATCGTACCGAGACCTTGAATAATTTCTATAATTACCCCCTATCGTATCATGTTCTAGACATTGTATAATTTATAATACAACTCGAGTAGGCTAAAAGTGGCCAAAAAATGTGGAAATCTTGATAATAGGAAGGTAATAATAGGGTACTTTCAGGGCAAATTAAAATAAAACCATCGTGACACTTGATGATGATGACGATGACGATGACGATGACGATGACGATGACGATGACGATGATGACGATGATGATGATGATGATGATGATGACGATGACGATGACGATGATGATGATGATGATGATGATGATGATGATGATGATGATGATGATGATGATGATGATGATGATGATGATGATGATGATGATGATGATGATGATGATGATGATGATGATGATGATAAGGACAATTTATATGGCTACGTAACGCGGCGATACCGCTGTAAGGGCGCCTTGAGTTTTTTTATTCTACCCAAACCCACCCTGACCTTCACCAAAACTTGGCTTGAAAGAGTCTACTGAGTCGGCCAGTCTGATGGCAGGTGGAAGACTCTTCCAGCATCTGGGACCGGCGGCCGAGAAAGCGCGATCACTGAAACGCGTCTTCATCCTCCTTACGATCTTTATCGATCTTTTTGAATAAATCTGAGTTGCAGTCCGGATGCAGACGAATGGGTCTCGGTGCAGAAGCCCCGCAGGTACTCGGACGCTGCCCCGTGGAGTTACCTAAATACAAGCAGGCTGATCTTGAACTCTATACGGAATTGGACGGACAGACAGTGCAGAACGTCGCGCTGGAGCGACGTGACGTGATCGTATTTCCTCCTGTTACAGATGAGCCTGGCCGCAGCATTGAGCACCGACCTGAATCCGTCCAGGAGACACACGAGCGCGCCAGCCAGCAAGCTGTTGCAGCGATCCACTTGAGAGATGAGGAAAGTAGCTACGGCTGCTCTCGCAGCCTCGAAAGGCAGAGCCTTGATACAGCTCCTGATGGGACGGAGTTGACGAAAGCAACAGCCGACCGTCCACGCGACATGGCGTCTCATGGACAAGTCGGACTCCAACACAACGTCAAGATCACCCACCCAGGTCGAAGGCCCGATCGAAGCCCCACAGACGCTCAGCGAACCAGTGTCGAGGTAGAGGCACCGTCTGCTGGTCGCACAGCACATTAAGTCCATCTTCTCGGGATTTAGCTGCAGTCTGTTTGATCGCATCCATTCGGCAATCCGCTCAATACCAAGCTCCATGCGCTACCGCTGGTACGCAACCGTTGATGGAGGTTCGGACGTGTAGAGACGCGTGTCATCAGCATAAAAGTGGGATGACAAGCCGAGGGTCACAGCAAGCTCTCCCACGTCGGCGGTGTAGAGTAGAAACAGCAGCTGCCCAAGCACGGAGACCTGAGGGACGCCACAGTAGAGTGGGCGGACAGATGGAAAACCCCGTTGAAGAGCACGGTCTGGCATTGACCGCAGAGGTAGGAGCGGAACCAATCGAGCGCGACTGAGCGGATCCCGTACCTTCGCGACAACCGCTGGACTAGGATGCCGTGGTTGACTGTGTCGAATGCGGCCGAGAGATCCAAAAGGCCAGGGGCTTCTATCCCTATTCAGGGTGGGCGCAAGTTGAGCCCAGTGAAAAACAGGGGGGAAGTATTTCTTTTCAATTTTTATCACACCCTACAAGTTACAGTCTTACAGAGTCTTTGCTCACAGTTCTGTGCAGGGCCTACTACGTAGTGGGAGGGGGTGGAGGAGAGGGAAGGAAGCAGACAGCTTCCAATTTGTGTCAGAGGGAAAGTTCCCCCTCCAGTTAAATGGATGTTTCTGTTCAGGCCAGCAAAATGCTTTGTCTTGCAACATCCAACGACTGAACATTTTACATTAAACATTACTATTGGCCATTATTGGCTATGTTGCGAAGACCTTTGAACGACATTTTTCAACTTCGTATTTTGATGTATTACTATTATGGGCCATGCAAAATTTGCTTAGGTTACGATGTCTAAGCACTGTTATAGATTGTCGTTATTATTTGTATCAGTATTATTGGCCATTCAATATTTGCTTAGGTTCAGGGGCGTAACTTTGGTCTAAAAAGTGGGGGTACCAATTTCTTCTCCACTTTCACTTTTCGCATGGAGACCATTTCGAAGATATTACCCTGCCAGTATTCTTCTTAATTTTTGTGTCAATGAAACAAGCCATCTTTTAGTTGCAGTAATAATAAAATATTGATTGGCATTATTTAAATAGTGGAGTACGGTCCCCCAGTCCAAAAAGTGGGGTTTTCTTTCTCCAAAAATGCGTTAAAACTCACCTGCGGCAATGTAGAAATCCAAAAAACTTTCGGCCAGGACCCCGCACCCCTCCGTTTCAAGGGAATTGGAGGGGAAGGCAGAAATGGCACAGGAGTGGTAAAGGGAGAGGGGAGGGGGTGAGGGATGAGGTGGGGAGGGGTAGGGGTAGGGAAGAAGGCAAGGCGAAATATGGAAGGGCTTTACAGTAAGGGGGAATTACGTCCAGCTTACAGGGGGTTCTGTGAAAGAAGGGGGGAAGGAGAGGGATTGAGCCCGGTTGTTTAGGGGGGATAGAAGCCACTGCAAAAGGCCAAGCAGAGCGTAGTCACCCGAGTCGATCGCCTCGATGAGACTGGTAACCACCTTCAGGAGGGCAGTCTCGGTCGAGTGGCAACTCCGATAGGAGGATTGATGGACGGGAAGAAGACCGACCGACGTGAGTTACTTGGACCCTGGCTACGCGCTCGAGACTCTTTGATAATACCGACAGGTTGGAAATCGGTCGGTAGCTCGAGAGTTCGCAGCGAGGAAGCGCCGACTTCTTTAGGCGAGGGGTGACGTAAGCGTCCTTGTAACTCGTCGGGAAGACGCCAGTGGACAGCGATAAGTTAAAAGTCGACGCGATGTGCGGAGCGAGCAGGTCGACGCAGGATTTGAGTAGTCACGTCGGCATAGGGCCCTTCATGAAGTACTTGTCTGTGGCGTTGTTGACCATGTGGCACACGATGCAGGCGTGACAGGCACGAAGGAGACAAACCGATCGGCTGTTTGAATGTCATGGAACGTAAGTGGCGGCGCGCCGTCATTAGCCGACCTGACATCCGAGACCCTCTGATCGAAGAAATCGGCGAAGCCTCGGCAGAGAGTCCCAGAGCCGGGTACTGGACGCCCTCTCCTCCTTTGCATAAATTATCGTTTATCACATGCCAGAAAGTCGCAGGATTACGACGATGGGCGCCGATTCTGGAACTCTAATAGTGTCCCCTTCGCGATCAAAAAAGACGGTGCATCGATCCAATCGCCTCCCTCCAACGCTCACGTGCCTCATCCGTGTGAAGATTTTTGAAACGGCGCTTGAGATTTGCCGAGCGACACACCCGAATCGGACAAGGACCTCACGAGGGAAGTAATCTCAACCAGCAGGTCCACGACAACCTCGTCAAATCGCAGAGACGTCACCACCGGTGAAGGAACCCGAGGTATCGTCGCAGAGACAGGAAGCAGTGAGGTCAGAAATAACCTTAATGCGGTCGATGTCGAACATCCGCCAAGATCAGCGATGTTGGATTTTGTAGACAGACGTCGGGGCTGTGAAGTTTTCGAAGGGCCAGGTCACCAACCGGTGGTCGGATACGCCACCTAGGACATCATTGACGTCGACCGCCGACGGCCTTACATCGGTCCTGGTGATGACGACGTTCAGTTTGCCCCGCGATCGTACTGAACTGCATCAAACATATCCAGCAGCTCGTTCGCCCGCAGCGTCGTGTGATTGTCCGGACGATCGAACCGGATGTTGAGATGACCAGTGATGACTAAGGCATAGCGTAGGATGACAGGATCTCGATTAGCCTGAGGCCAAGGACGTGTAGTTCGGCGTCACGCCAACACCGACCGACAACATCCACCTTGTTGGCAAGAGAGCGGACGTTGAGCGTAGCACATCTGAGTCGGTGAGTCTGGAGGAAGTCGTGTCGCTGCAGAGCCGGCAGTACCAGATGATCGGTGTTACGACTGGCGACACCGTCCAAGGGGTCAGAGGAACGGGGCTGAAGCAGCCGATTGCCGATGATCACCGGAACGCAGCCCGACTCCGAAGAAGCCAGCAAATACGCACGCGAGGAGCGTGCGGCGTGAAGACCCGCACGGCGGCCACGTGTATGGCGGCACAGTCCCAGCTCATCAGCACGACGACGCGATGCACGGTCCAGCTCATGACCACTGAAGCAGAACGAGAGTAACAGCTACCGCCCGTAACGAGCGTCACGCATCAGTGAACACAAATCGAGTACATCTAAACGAACCGATGTAACCACGCAAATTAACCAAAAATAACACAAAAATCCGAAAAGTTAACTAGAGCGATGGAATCCAAAAACAATGATAATCCAACGAGGTTGAAGCTAAATACCAGGTATCGCCTAAGAAATTGAATTTTGATGGATATCTACGCCTTTAAATAATTTCATTATCAACTAAATATGTTAAACTTGAAACTGATCTTATTGCCCTAATGCGCTTCGCGGCATAGCTGCTACTATAGCATCGAGTTCCTTTGCTGACTTGTACTTTTCACTCACAATTTGTTCTGTCAGATGAGAATTATCACCATCTTCAAACTGCCAGCTGCTTATGCAAACATCCATGAAACTTTTGAGGTTTTCTGCATTTTTACAATCAATCAACCAATCGATCAATCAATTATGGAATTTATATAGCGCCTCTTCAAGGGCTCTACTCAGAGGCACTCCTAAGCCAGGCCTGATCAAAGAGAAAAGTCTTCAATAGAGCGTAAAAAGAAGACGGGTGAGTACGAGGAGATAGGCGAAGGAGATGTGGTAAGTCATTCCACGCAGTTGGACCAGCGACAGAGAATGCTCGGCGCTGCATAGTAGCAGTGCGGGCATACGGGACTATAAAGTCGCCCCGAGAAGAGGAACGGAGGGGTGAGCGACCCGTAAGAGAAGAAGAGAGAGTGAAAACAGAGCATAGGTAGGAAGGAGCCATGCCCAAAACACATTGCCAGGCAAACACAGTACGCCCTATTTAATTCACTGGTTTTGCTGATCCGAATCTTTATCACAACGTAGGCCTATTTTGACCCACTGTGGAAAATGATCGTTCCGGGTATTTGCGTTTATACGCGAATTTATGAAAATGTTCTTCATGAAAATGTCCATTTCGCTTAAATTAGACGAAACTCCAAATTGGTTGATCTAATCTAAATCGTAATCTCGAGATTTCTACATCGCCCAAAAAGCGAAGTCGCGGGATCCAGCTTATTCACAGGCTCTCAGTCAAATTATAATCGATTGGCGGAAAGAGGTGAAATTGGTTCAAGGTCAAGATCCAAAGGGGTCAATCAGGAAGACAGATGGCTAAGGTGGGTGATGTTTACGGTTGAAACGGCGAGGAAGATTAGAGGGTGGAGGATAATTCTGGATAGGATTTTTGAACGAGCAGGGTTTTCAGTTTTGAGTGAAAGACCTGTTGAGAGACAGCAAGAGGTGAGGTTTTGGTTAGTTCGCAGGATGGATCTCATATTTCTGGTAGTACTGGTGGGAGTTTTCTCCGGAGAGATTTGATAGCTCTGGATATGGAGCGATTCGGAAATTTTAATGAGGTGACGGAACTTCACGGAAGGGCGGAGAAGTGTTAGGGCAGAAAAGGAGCAGATTGAGCGGAATTGTTCGACAGTGAACAGTTGACGGAAATAGGATTGCTGGGAGGATTGGAGTGTGTTGTAGGCGAGTGATATGTGACTTTATATTATTTTCGCTCGGGTATTTTAAACCTGCGACGCCTATCTACAACCTAAAGAATGTTTCAAATTTAACTGCAGTTATCTATAACTACGTCTGAGGAAGTAGTTTGACATTTTAAAACGTTTTTTTTTCTTTAGGAGTAATAAAAATCGAAGTGCAAGCTCGTAGTGCAAGATGTACAACGTCATTGGAAACACAGCTGCTTCATAAAAATATCGATGATTTTCGAAACAGAACCAAACCAAGATCACATCAAACTGATAAAATCATCAGTCAACTGAGGAAGGAAGGCACAGAAATCCTGAATTCTCAACTGGACAGACAGAATGTGGTCGTTTGGATCTGGTGTCATTCACAAGCAGCCCTTCAACATATTCAGAAGTTGTACGAATCGAATCAGCTGAGAGATGTAATCTTTAAAACTATTCAACCATCTAATTCAACGGTGATCAACACTGACAGCAATCAATTCAAGAAAACCGTTGGCAAGTTCTTGTGAACTCAATCATCGTAAAGAAAACTGACAACATATAATCAACATTACAGTCTTAGAGGTTTTAGAATGCTCTATATCAGCGTTTCCCAAAGTGGTTTCCGCTGGGTGAACACAAGGGTTCCGCGAAAAGTTGTAATTTAAAAGAATTTTCATTGAGAAATTTCATTGGAATAAAACATTCCAAGCAGTTTTTTTTAAATACACAAACTGTTTTACAAAAGTTTAAAACTGCCGTCAGTCGTCTCTTTTGTATTTTAACCCCATTGAGCGAAAAATCCGGACTTTCAATGCCCTTTAGCTATCCAGTAATTATATAGAATTATAGATTGTAGAGGTCACTGCAGGGACCTATGTACACAGGTAAGAGCTGTAAACTTGTCTGAATAGGGACGTAGCTATCTTTGTTATCGTTACCTCGACGAAACGAATCCGAAAATGAGTTTAAAAAGTACAGCTGAGTCTGATAATCGTACAACAGTTTTAGCAATTAATTTTTTTTAATTTGCTGGTATGAAAATCTGACATAGAGCGTTGGCTCAAGGAGGGAAATTTAAGGGTTCTGAGCTTATGTTGAAATATTCATGTGGACTGTTTTCCAACCTTGTTTGAGTTTTTGGTTGAAATGGACTGTGTTCTCGACCAAAATATTCGTTGAAAAATTGCAGATCATATTCACGACCTGGAAGCAAACTTGGTTAAATACTTTCCTCCCACGAAGGGTGATATAAATTGGATTCGAAACCCATTCAAAGTAGCTGAAAACCAGCAAACTTTTGTAATAAAGGTTATGAACGTCCGCAAGAACGTTCATAATCAATTTCTAGAATGGGCCAATTAAACAATACCCCACTGTCGCGAAATGTGCAGTTAGTGCGCTTCTGCCATTTGTCATAACGCATTTGTGCGAAACTGGATTCTCATACTAGGCTATACTGCAACAAAAACCAAATATAGAAATTGACTGAATGCTGCATCTGTCATAGGAATCCAGCTTTCTAGCATTAAACCAAATATAAAAAATTTGGCCCGAGAAAAAACAAAATCACTGCAGCACGCATATTAAAACTTCATGTACTTCCAATATTGTGCTCCATAAGTCTTGGTCTTAAAAACTTTACACTTTGACATTTGACATAAGAGAAAATAATTTGTTTTTATAAACTCCTTATATGGGCAGGGGCGTCTACACCATAGAAACCTTGGAGCAAATGCTCCATCCAAGAAATAGGGGGGGAGATCTGTCAGTGTGTGTGCCACCATTTTAGGGGGGAGGAACGGGGAGGGGGAAGAAGAGGGGGGAAAAGGACGTTGCTCCAATGACTTAGGGGGGATAGACTCCCCTGTATATGGGTGTGTGTTTAGTTAGGCCTATATTAGTATGCTTCTCAGGCGCTAAGTATGCCTCAATACGTTTAGTTCAGGTTGGGTTCCGTGGCCAAAAAAGTTTGGGAAACGCTGCTCTATATTATCGTAAGCTACTTAAATTGTTCTCACGTAGTCTACTTTGAGTGAAATCAAGACATTGGAAGAAACCTTAAGGAGGGATTGGAAGACAAACATACAAATGATACAAGTGCAAGAGACAGAGAGGCAACAAAAGGCTTGCAGTGAGATTGTAATTATGTAGGAAAAGGGCAAAATTTGAGATATTCAGACACTAATGGTGGGGACTGGTAGTCAAACAGAAAGTATGAACTTAAGGTGTAGCCAATGAGCAATAAAAATCAGGTAATTAGAAAGAGGATGATATTAACACTTTATCGATGAGCTTCATTGGTTTACCAGTCACTCTTAGTAACTCTCGTCGTTAAAGTGTTAAGTTAAAAGGTTGGTAGCGAGATATGGAAGCAGTAAAACCAGCAGCAGACAAATTCAGAAAACGAAAGAGACAATGAGCAGGAAGTTAAAATTTATTAATAAATAATAAAAAAATATGAAGAAACATACAGTGATAGACTCGCTGATCCTAGGTAACCAACAACACTCAGTTCTATTTCCTATTCATGTAGTAATAGTAGAAACATAGTGAATGAATAATAATAGTTTGTTAGTAATATATTTTGTTTTATTTTAGTTGTGAGCCATTGAATGACCCACCATTTACCAGATGTATTTTAATTCTAATTATATAAAAGTAGGCCTAATAATATTACATGAACAAAGCAATCGGTAATTGAAAACAAACTAAACAGGGCCTATTTAGCAGTCAATTATAATACAAATATTAATAAATAATAAAGAAATGTATTACTGACAGTCAATTATTTGGTATCAGGCGCTTTCACCTCCGGACGATTCACCTCTAGGGGTATTCACCTCCGGACGTTTCACCTCCGGACGATTCACCTCTAGGGGCTTTCACCTCTAGGGGCTTTCACCTCCAAATGTAAAATGAGACCTTTTGAAGAGATTTATTTACGCAAGTTATTTACGCCGAAAACATAACAGACAACATACAAACTATGAAACTAATTATCACTAAGCAATGAAGTAGATTTCTTAGTGTCAACATGCCAACTATGCAACTAATGAAGCAGATTTCGAACACAAAAAATGAATTGAGATAAGAAGACAATGAAAGCTTCTAGAACCGAGCTAAGTAGACACCTAATAACCTGATAACGGCAGATGATAAGGACAGACCAATTCGCGCGCCAGTGACTGTATGCCCTAATTAACCATAATTAACCATAGGCGCATAAGAAATGAATTTAGATAAGAAGATATGGAACAATTTCTAAATTGTAGGCTCTTAACGAGAAGTAATTATTTAATACCACGGTGTGCAGTATTTGTATGTTGCCTGTTTCGTTTTCGGCGTTCGAAATCTGCTTCATTACGTAGGCCTAGTATTATTGCCTGACTTTGCCTGTTTATGACACAATAATTAGTTGCATAGTTTGCATGTTGTCTATTATGTTTTCGGCGTAAATAAATCTCTTCAAAAGGTATCATTTTACATTTGGAGGTGAAAGCCCCTAGAGGTGAAAGCCCCTAGAGGTGAATCGTCCGGAGGTGAAACGTCCGGAGGTGAAACGTCCGGAGGTGAAACGTCCGGAGGTGAATACCCCTAGAGGTGAATCGTCCGGAGGTGAAAGCCCCCTGAACCAATTATTTGCGCATTAACGACTACTTTGTTGTATTTTAGTCGTGTGTGCGATTTCCATCATCTTCACTCGGAAAATCGATATAGAGGAGAATAAATATGTGCTTGGAGTGACTAAACTGCGAAATGAAATCTACGTCCTCTGTAAATCATATTCCCCCTCTGGTGCTCCATATATAATTCGTGTCTTTGAGGATCGAAATCCATTTCGTCTTCAGAAGGTAATAGAAATAAAAGAGATTAAATCTTCCTGGGACATTGAATCCAGTGAGAAGGAAAATTGTCTCTACGTCTCTGACTTAGGTGAGAAATGCGTCTGGAAGGTAACAAGAGAAACAGATGACCAACACAAAATCATCAAATGGTTGACCACTGACTATCGGCCATGTTATTTGTCAGTGTCCAGTGTTGGTCAGTTGTTGGTGATCAGTATTTTATCATCCATTCTTACGATCTACGGAACAAACGCAGAACTTATTCGATCCATTCAGTTACCAAGACACATTGAAGACCCTCAGCATGCAGTGGAAACATCCATCGGGAATTTCATCATCATTCACTATGAGCAGGAAGAAGAGGAAGAGGAGAAAGAGGAGGAGGAGTGGGTGGAAGAAGATGTAAGAGATCGTGGGCCAAGTGGAATAAATTCGATGGAAGTGGAGAAAGAGGAAGAGGAGAAGAAGAAAAAGAAACGGGAAGAGAGGAAAGAGAAAGAGTGGCCGGAAGAGAAACAGTCAGAGAGTGGGTCAAATGAGAGAAAGAGGAAGAGAAATGTTGTTCTAAGTGAATTGACCAGAGATGGACAGATGGTCATTCGTCGTTTTATTCCTTCAAATGAAACACAAGAACTGAATAAACCTCGTTATCTCTCACTCGATTCAGACGATCGAGTTTTTGTGGCTGACGAAGGGAATCACAGAGTGATTCTCTTGGATTCCGATCTTGAATGGAATCGAATTCTTTGTCCAACAAAAGAAGAAAAAGATGAAACGAGAATCCAGTGGCCACGGAGATTGTGTTACGACGAAGAAAAGAAACAACTGATCGTCGGAGGAGGATATATAGGATATGGAGTTAATGTTTACACTTTAAGTCGAAATTAAACTGAATTTTCATCAATAGATTCTGGCAAATATTTCTTATAATCTGTTCCGATTTATAAGACCAACCTACTAATTCCATTAATATATCTTAATAATATTTAATAATAACTAAGAGATATAAAATTAAATGTATTCATTCATTCATTCATTCATTGAGAGAATTTTTGTAGCGCCCTTTCGAGTTACCTATTCAGAGGCGCTTCCAGCCCAGCCACGGCTAAAGAAAAAAGACTTAAGTGACTTACAGAACGCAGGTAGATTGTTCGGAGGCAATAAACGCATTTCCGGTGGATGTCCATTCCAGGTGGAGAGACCCGCACCTGAGAAGGCCCGGCGATGCCTTGTAGAGGAACGAGCCAGCGGAACAAAGAGTTCCCCTATGACCGAAGAGGTTCAATAGCACCGAAGACAGGCTACGAGATTACAAGCAATCAGAAAACGATTTAACTTCAGCCGTAACTAATACGACCCGCTGAACTTCTCTACTCGGTCACTAATAAAGATGAGCTATTTTAGCTAAATATTAAAATATTACCTTCAATTTTTCCAAAAAGTAATTGCTGGACTCTAATAACAGACAACAATTTTGTGTCTCTATCTATCACGGCTTTAAGCTTTTGATTTCTTTGCTGAATTTCGTTTTCCTTTTCTAAAATTTTCTTCAGAAAATCTGTCTTTCTATTCATCACATTGTTCCTCATTGACAACATTTCGTCTGCACAGTTCGATATCTTCTTTAATTTCTTTTCAATTGTTTGACGACATTTTTCAAGCTCCTGATTTCTTTGTTGAATTTCGTTCTCCTCTAAAATTTTCTACAGAAAATTTGTCTTTCTCTTCATGACATTGTTACTCATTGACAAGATTTCGTCTGTACAGTTCGATATCTTCCTTGATTTCTTTTCAATCGTTTGACGAAAATTTACAACGACTGTGGCAACATCTTTACAATCTTGCAACTTATGACTTTCACCAGAACACGAGATGCAAACGATTTTCTTTCAATCAGCGCAGTATTAGTCTTACGGTTTATTAATGTATTTCATGCAGTTTTTTCAACTTATTTCTTCATCGGTCATTTCTTGGCTTCGCTTCCAATTTTCACAATGTGATGATTTCTGCTCAGTTTCTGCATTTGATGGACCTCTGAACAACTGTCGCAGTAGTTTTCTTTGCATTCCAAGCATCTCTTTGTGGCTCTTGATATGTCTTCTGTTCTGCCTTCATTCTCTATATTACACAAATAGCAGTTGATTGTGCCACTCCCAATTTGCAGCGTAGACTCGAACTGCAAGATGTTTTCCATTAGGAAGTTCTTCGGTAAACCGGTAGTCCCGGCACCGCCGCCATCCGCCGCCGCTAAGCTTTCAAGTCGAAACCAGTCGCTAAGCTATCGACTGCTAACGACTTTGTTCACTTAATAGTTTGCTTCTTATTTTAATTGTGGTTTCCAAATTCCGACTTGACGACGATATCAGCAGCATGACACCAGCAACACTTACAATACAATACCATACAAAACAATACAACAAAACATTTATAGCCCGCTTTAACAAAACAATTCTTGCACGAGAGCGCGTTGCGCTACATTCCTAGTCATAGAACAATGTAAATAGATGAGTTTTTAATTTTGATTTAGATTGAGCAACAGATGTGCATTGCCGGACTGCAGTTGGAAGACTCTGGTTTTTATACTGAGAAGGCACGACTACCAAACTTCCGGCTGGTGCGAAGTATCGTGTAATCGCCTTGTGCAGCCGATCGGAGTCCTCTGGAATTAATAGCAGAACACGGCTTGAGCATGGATGACATTGGATGTAATCTATGTGGGAGAGGTTCCAGAGTGGACTTTTCCAAGGGGCATGCTTGTCCAGCAAGTTTTCCATTGTTGAGTCGTAGAGATTGAAGAGAACAGCAGCGTCAGGGTTAGTGTTTCCCACCGGTAATGACTGTTTGTGGAGATCTGTGGATTTGAGGTCGGATTTAAAGGCTATTGTGTCGAAATTTGCAAAGCAGCGACGTTCAACCGACTGGCGGATTACTGGCGGAAGTTGATGTACAATGTTGAAATGAATGATGGAATGGTCCGATATGGATGGTGGAACAACGTTGATCAGTGTTTAATCTAGTCCCCCTCCTCTTGGGAGGGGAAACAAGGTTTCTGGGGGAGCAAAGAATTTACACCAGATTTTTTCTTCCATCTTGAAAAAGTTGAGCAACTTTTCCTAATTTCATCTTCAAAAAAAGTTGGTGACCTTTTTTTAGTCCTTCGTCCGATTTACTTTCACTTTTTCTACACTAAAAAGGTTGATGACCTTTTTTAGGAATTAATCTCTCTGGGGGGAAACCATGTATCCACATGTATCGTGGCGGGGCAATTTTCTTCCCCTAAAGGTCTCTACATTGTGATATTGTGCTGGCCTCTGGGGGGGGGAAACATAAATCCTGGGGGGACATTCCCCCAAAGAAGTCTAGATTACTCACTGAACGTTGATGTTGTCCACTACTGGATTGTTTATTGAGGAAAACAAACTGACATGCCGCAACTTGGTACATTATAAAAGAAACAGTTTGCTCTATTATAAAGTAAGAGTAATTATAGAGAATACGGGGGATATTTCTGGTAAAGTGAATTTATGTATTCTATTATGAAGATAATTACGAAGAGGGGAAACAAGCAGGGTGAGAATTGTCGGGGCTTTGGGATTCAACCCCCCTAGTATTTCTTAGGATCCTAACTAAGTTTTCATTGCACACCCTAGAGGGGTCGTTTTCAACCCTTCAGTTGTACTGGTGCGATTTAGCATTATTTGATTCTGAATCTATGAGAAAGTGAAGAATTTACCATGGTGTATCATGTACGCATTTTTTATATTTTTTTTCAAAAAAGGAATTAATTTTTATTCGAGTTTGACTTGCAAAAACTGCTAGCGTTGAAACCTGTTGCTTTCAAATTTCGTTGACATCAGTTTGCAAAATACGAATAAAATACTCAACTCCATGAGGATCAAAGAATAATACTTACCGACTAACCCCTCGGTCATTTTCTACAATTCTCACACTGGGAATAAGTGTCGGAGTAAATGATTATCGTTCTCTGCTACTGCCTGAAAGAGGCACCCATCAGCAGTTTCGACCAACTGTAAGGTCATAAGATCGTTCCATTTTTACTTAGGCCTACCATCTTTTGGTTGTTACCAAAATCTTATATATAGTTTTCATAAGTCGTATCGATTTTAACCGAATTCCCGCCTATAAACCACTGTGGTGCTGATTTTAGATTGCAGCAGTTGGTGAGAACGTTGCTACACAGATAGCGCTTCTAGGATGATCGCTCATAGGACGGTCGCTCATCGGACTATCGCTCATAGGGACGATCGCTCATAGGGACGATCGCGCATAGCACGATCGCTCATAGGACAATCGCTCATAGGACGATCGCTCATAGGACGATCGCTCATAGGACGATCGCTCATAGGACGATCGCTCATAGAACGATCGCCCATAGGACGATCGCTCATAGGACTATCGCTCATAGGGACGATCGCTCATAGGACGGTCGCTCATAGGACTATCGCTCATAGGGACGATCGCTCATAGGGACGATCGCTCATAGGGACGATCGCGCATAGCACGATCGCTCATAGGACAATCGCTCATAGGACGATCGCTCATAGGACGATTGCTCATAGGACGATCGCTCATAGAACGATCGCCCATAGGACGATCGCTCAGAGGACTATCGCTCATAGGGACGATCGCTCATAGGAAGGTCGCTCATAGGACTATCGCTCATACGGACCAAACATACATAAAAGCACAAAAGTGGGGACGCGACCTATTACAGCTGAAGTTGTTTTAGTTATTTTTCATAAATGCATTAATACTATATGTCCCTTGCTTTTAACAACGTACTTGACAAATCAGCCCATCATATGGCATAATTTCCTTTTGGAAATTCGGTAGCATTCATTTAGCAAACCTCAGTTTCTCTTAGGCGGTCCATTTATGGCAGCTCTCCCCTAATGACGTTAAAGAACACGTCATTATATAGAGAATATAAATACGTTGGAGTCCAGTTTAAAGTTAAGAAACAAATGAAATTCATGTAAGTTACGATTCGAAATGGAAACCGCATACGACAAATATAATAAAAGAATAACCGAAAATATATCAAAAGTACGATAGAATATTATTATTGAAGTAGCAATCAAAGTCATGAAATGAATTACATTGGCGTCTCGGAACTGTAGAATTGTGGCGCCACACAATAGACTTGATGTCTTATGTTTCGTATTAATTAGTGCTATTATAATGGTAAATCGTTTGGACCGATCAAGCAGCAAACAGAAACTACTCATTAATGTGGTAATAAAATATGATACCGCATGTGAAATCTGTTACAAGGCAACCGGTTGGAGCAGGTTGACACATTTCCATCTCTTGGTTCACTTTTATGCGAATACTGGGTGTATTAGAGATATTCGGTCAAGATCAGCGAAGTGACAATGTATTGTGGCAGCACAGAAACTAGTTCGGAAAGTCACAACATCTTGCTTGCAACAGAGATACGACTAGTCTTACGGGGTGTTCTTTTTGCCAGTCTGTTGAAGGGGTTGCCATGAACAACCTAGGCGACTAGAACAGAGCGCCTTCACTCTTGGGAGATCCCCTTTCGTGTCGAAGTATTATGTCATTCTGGCATGAATTTCCTTTGCTTTGTTGTTCGCATTCAATTAAGGCATGACCGCCATATAGTGACCGTTTAGCAGAGGGGACAGTTTTCCAGCCGGAGAGTCCAACCTCAGAACAACCAGGAAATTATTTTGGTATCCCACCGCATTGGTTGGTGGCGCACCTCTTGAATTTATATAATACAGTTCGCGATTTCACTTGAAACACCATTGATTGAAACACTGCATATTAGGATAACGGCGTACCAATAAGCAATCCCAAGTGCTCTCGAACAAGTTAATTCATGTGGAACATCCGCTTCTGAAGGTAGATGAATTGCTTACAAATTAAATGTAGAAATACTGAACTCTCAGATCAGTTTGATAATGACAATGATCATAGTAGTGAATCGTAGAACACAACACCCCAACTTACTATAATTGAATATTTCCCATCGACCAACTGTATAGAGAGCGTCTGGGGATCCATGGTTTTCCTTCAATCCGCTTTATTAAAGTCATCGTCACATACGTAATATAATTATTGCAACCATACGCAACGTGACGTCACAATACTGGCAATGTTGCTATGGTAACCTTGAACGCCTCCGTAAGGTTCACCTTGTCACCTTGTGCTGTCAGCTCGTGGAGCTCTAGCGATCGTCCTGGTGAACACACTCCATTGTTTCCTATTCGATGACAAGTCTGAGTCACGCTCCGGCCTGGGAGTCCCGCCATTCGCAACTATCACCGTTTTTGGCTTGGTGTGTCTCATGACGATTCTCTTGGCAAGTTGACAGGGGTGGTTTGCCATTGCCTTCCCCTGGTTTTGCCTGCCGTGCCCGTTCGTTCCCCTTCCTAGGAAGGGTACCAACGGTCCGCACCACGCGAAGGTGGGCACGGAGGACTTTGGTTCACCAGCCCAGGTCGGATCCGAGTCTACGCTCATCAGAGACGTCGGTCAGGTCGCCTCCCCGTTTTACTCTGTATTAGAGTGACTGGTGAACCTTTGCGGAACACAACACAACAAGGTGACAACAAGGCGTAAGGTTACGGAATGTAAAAGTCTACAAGTATCCGACAAGGTCTAAAGAGACCATTCTCTACCAAATGATGCATCAACGCGTAGGCAATTCTAGTTTACAGAAAAGTATAATATAAGGCCAATAATACGCATATGAAATAAATAGGTATCTATAGACATTTCTTGTGTTAGGGTATTATTATAAAGTCGCTCACACTTGTGGCAGTAAAGCAGCAAATGTTGGCTCACGTCTTAGTACAGTCTAAGAAGTGCAAGCGGGAAATAGGTACACCACAGAAAATTACACATGGAAAAGCGTTTATGTAGGGGGGTAAGCCTTTAAGATGCATCTGTCTGGACTGGTCATTATAATTAACTTGCCAGTCGGTGGCCAGTCTTCAGAGGAATGTACGCCTACACTCCGAGCGTGCGCCATGGGGAGCTGGCAGATGCACGTGGCGCCATGTATTTTAAAGGTATGCCGTGTAGGAAGGTTTAGATAGGGCTATATAAATGGTAGCCCTTGAGGCAGAGGGAGCAGCAGATCGGGATCCAGCGCGTTCGTCACAACCGGGACACGGGGTCCTAGCGTGTATCAGTTTCACCAGAATAAACTTCGACAAAGACAACGTGTTCTCTCTCTCTCCGTCGATCAACAAGTAGCGGTCATTCAACCGCCGCTACATTTATATTAAGCGCCTTCAAGCATACGTCTTGGGAAAACAATCGAGTGTGAAGTTGTTGTGACCGAACTCTGTCTTGACTAAAACAGTAACATAATAGCTCACTAATACTATAGTTAGGATACATTTTATAAGGGTTCACACATCAATAGAATTGTACTTGTTTTCTTTGCGTATCTACATGTAAATTGGAAAATAAAGTTGTATGTGTTTGCTGAAGTTAAAGCTATCATTACTTGTTGTAGCTGCAGTTCCTCCTCTTGGTCACAATCAGTCAGCCTGTCCACGGGCGGCGATCCTGGGGAGGAAGACTATACCCCACCTTTAACAGTGGGGGACACAGTAATTCAGTTGTCCCCCGAATTTTGAAGAAACACTAAAAGAGGTCTAAAAAAATTGTCCACGTTAACGCGCAAACAAATTTTTACCTCTTTTTTCACCAGATCCCTTCAAAAGTGTCCCATGTCCCACACCAGGTCCTGTCAAACAAGATCTACGCCTCTGAGCCTGTCACTGACTTAGTTATATCAATTATTTTGATGGTATGGTTGAACTAATTATGTCATATGTTCAAACTTCTATGCATGGATGACTTAAATAGAGATATGTTTAAAGATAGAAAGCAAATTTGATAAAATAAAGTGGTTAAAACAGGCTCCATTTGGCAGAAAATGCTAAAAAATGCGTTGAGGCTCGAGGCTTCACCAAAACCCGGATTGGAGAGCTTACGACGCTCCCCCAGACTTCCTAGTCGTGGCCGACATTATCCCAGTAGTAAAAATTCCTTAAAAATATGCACTGTGACCTATATACACATATTAAGATATAGATTACGAAGGAAAATTAAACCAGGCCCAGATTCGGCCAGAAATAAATGTACCGCGAAAGTCTACTACACGATCATGTAATTTACTGTACAGGCTCCTGCCATGAGAGAAAAGCAGTGTAATGTACAGGTTCCTACCTCGAGTGAATGTGATGCGAAGTAAGGGCTCCTGCCTTGAGAAACATAATCCAAAGTACAGGCTCCTGCCTTGAGAAACATAATCGAAAGAACAGGCTCCAAACATAATCCGAAATACAAGCTCTGCCTGGAGAAACATAATCCAAAGTACAGCTCCTGCCCTGAGAAACATATTCCAAAGTACAGGGTCTTGCCTTGAGAGAAACATAATCCGAAATACAGGCTCCTGCCTTGAGAAACGTACTCCGAAATATAGGCTACTGCCTTGAGAAACGTACTTCGAAATACAGGCTCCTGCCTTGAGAAACGTACTCCGAAATATAGGCTCCTGCCTTGAGAAACGTGCTTCGAAATACAGGCTCCTGCCTTGAGAAACGTACTCCGAAATACAGGCTCAGCCTTGAGAGAAACATAATCCGAAATACAGGCTCCTTCCTTGAGAGAAATAATCCAAAGTACAGGCTCCTGCCTTGAGAAACATATTCCAAAGTACAGGCTCCTTCCTTGAGAAACGTATTCAAAACCACAGGCTCCTGCCTTGAGAAACTTAATCCAAAGTACAGGCTCCAGCCTTAAGAAATATATTCCAAAGTAGCGGCTCCTGCCCTGAGAAACATAAACCAAAGAACAGGTCCTGCCTTGAGAAACATATTCCAAAGTGCAGGCTCCTGCCTTGAGCGAAACATAATCCGAAATACAGGCTCCTGCCTTAAGAAACATAATCCAAAGTACACGCTCCTGCCTTGAGAAATATGATCCAAAATACAGGCTCCTGCCTTGAGAAACGTACTCCGAAATATAGGCTCCTGCCTTGAGAAACGTACTTCGAAATACAGGCTCCTGCCTTGAGAAACGTACCCCGAAATACAGGTTTCTGCCTTGAGAGAAACATAATCCGAAATACAGGCTCCTTACTTGAGAAACATAATCCAAAGTACAGGCTCCTGCCTTGAGAGAAACAAAATCCGAAATATAGGCCCCTGCCTTAAGAAACATAATCCAAAGTACACGCTCCTGCCTTGAGAAATATGATCCAAAATACAGGCTCCTGCCTTGAGAAACGTACTCCGAAATATAGGCTCCTGCCTTGAGAAACGTACCCCGAAATACAGGTTTCTGCCTTGAGAGAAACATAATCCGAAATACAGGCTCCTTACTTGAGAAACATAATCCAAAGTGCAGGCTCCTGCCTTGAGAGAAACAAAATCCGAAATATAGGCCCCTGCCTTAAGAAACATAATCCAAAGTACACGCTCCTGCCTTGAGAAATATGATCCAAAATACAGGCTCCTGCCTTGAGAAACGTACTCCGAAATATAGGCTCCTGCCTTGAGAAACGTACTTCGAAATACAGGCTCCTGCCTTGAGAAACGTACCCCGAAATACAGGTTTCTGCCTTGAGAGAAACATAATCCGAAATACAGGCTCCTTACTTGAGAAACATAATCCAAAGTACAGGCTCCTGCCTTGAGAAACATAATCCAAAGTACAGGCTCCTGCCTTGAGAGAAACATGATCCGAATTACAGGCTCCTGCCTTGAGAGAAACATAATCTGAAAAACAGGCTCCTGCCTTAAGAAATATATTCCAAAGTACAGGCTCCTGCCTTGAGAAACATAAATCAAAGAACAGGCTCCTGCCTTGAGAAACATATTCCAAAGTGCAGGCTCCTGCCTTGAGAGAAACATAATCCGAAATACAAGCTCCTGCCTTGAGAAACGTATTCCAAAGTACAGGCTCCTGCCTTGAGCCACTTAATCCAAAGTACAGGCTCCTGCCTTAAGAAATATATTCCAAAGTACCGCTCCTGCCTTGAGAAACATAAACCAAAGAACAGGTCCTGCCTTGAGAAACATATTCCAAAGTGCAGGATCCTGCCTTGAGAGAAACATAATCCGAAATACAGGCTCCTGCCTTGAGAAACATATTCCAAAGTGCAGGCTCCTGCCTTGAAAAACATAATCCAAAGTACAGGCTCCTGCCTTGAGAGAAACATAATCCGAAATACAGGTTCCTTCCTTGAGAGAAACATAATCCGAAATACAGGCTCCTGCCTTGAGAAACATATTCCAAAGTACAGGCTCCTGCCATGAGAGAAACATGATCCGAATTACAGGCTCCTGCCTTGAGAGAAACATAATCTGAAAAACAGGCTCCTGCCTTAAGAAATATATTCCAAAGTACAGGCTCCTGCCTTGAGAAACATAAATCAAAGAACAGGCTCCTGCCTTGAGAAACATATTCCAAAGTGCAGGCTCCTGCCTTGAGAGAAACATAATCCGAAATACAAGCTCCTGCCTTGAGAAACGTATTCCAAAGTACAGGCTCCTGCCTTGAGCCACTTAATCCAAAGTACAGGCTCCTGCCTTAAGAAATATATTCCAAAGTACCGCTCCTGCCTTGAGAAACATAAACCAAAGAACAGGTCCTGCCTTGAGAAACATATTCCAAAGTGCAGGATCCTGCCTTGAGAGAAACATAATCCGAAATACAGGCTCCTGCCTTGAGAAACATATTCCAAAGTGCAGGCTCCTGCCTTGAAAAACATAATCCAAAGTACAGGCTCCTGCCTTGAGAGAAACATAATCCGAAATACAGGTTCCTTCCTTGAGAGAAACATAATCCGAAATACAGGCTCCTGCCTTGAGAAACATATTCCAAAGTACAGGCTCCTGCCTTGAGAGAAACATGATCCGAATTACAGGCTCCTGCCTTGAGAGAAACATAATCTGAAAAACAGGCTCCTGCCTTAAGAAATATATTCCAAAGTACAGGCTCCTGCCTTGAGAAACATAAATCAAAGAACAGGCTCCTGCCTTGAGAAACATATTCCAAAGTGCAGGCTCCTGCCTTGAGAGAAACATAATCCGAAATACAAGCTCCTGCCTTGAGAAACGTATTCCAAAGTACAGGCTCCTGCCTTGAGCCACTTAATCCAAAGTACAGGCTCCTGCCTTAAGAAATATATTCCAAAGTACCGCTCCTGCCTTGAGAAACATAAACCAAAGAACAGGTCCTGCCTTGAGAAACATATTCCAAAGTGCAGGATCCTGCCTTGAGAGAAACATAATCCGAAATACAGGCTCCTGCCTTGAGAAACATATTCCAAAGTGCAGGCTCCTGCCTTGAAAAACATAATCCAAAGTACAGGCTCCTGCCTTGAGAGAAACATAATCCGAAATACAGGTTCCTTCCTTGAGAGAAACATAATCCGAAATACAGGCTCCTGCCTTGAGAAACATATTCCAAAGTGCAGGCTCTTGCGTTGAGAGAAACACAGTCCGAAATAAAGGCTCCTGCCTTGAGAAACATGATCCGAAATACAGGCTCCTGCCTTGAGAGAAACATAATCCGAAATACTGGCTCCTGCCTTGAGAAACATAATCCAAAGTACAGGCTCCTGCCTTGAGAGAAACATAGTCCGAAATACAGGCTCCTTCCTTGAGAGAAACATAATCCGAAATACAGGCTCCTGCCTTGAGAAGCATATTCCAAAGTGCAGGCTCCTGCCTTGAGAGAAACACAGTCCGAAATAAAGGCTTCTGCCTTGAGAAACATGATCCGAAATACAGGCTCCTGCCTTGAGAGAAACACAGTCCGAAATAATGCTCCCGCCTTGAGAAACGTAATCCGAAATACAGGCTCCTTCGTTGAGGAACGGAATCCGAAATACAGGTTCCCGCCTTGAGAGAAACATGAACAGAAATGCAGGCTCCTGCGACTAAAAAGCTACACCTGCGAGCGGAAGCTGGATATTTTCATTGCAGAAGTTGAATAACTTATTCTCAACCAACAGCGGTGAGGATAAATGTATGACTGTTTTTGAACTGCTATACGTATTGGGATTTGGCTCTCGTCGGCGCAACATTAATTTTATTCCTTGAGATTTGACAATGATCAGTGCACATTCGCTACCACTACCGTACTACCCTCCTGATGATACTCCTACTTCTGAGCAGCTATGTCATACAGCTGGCACTTCCCTCTTCTCAGCAATCCTTGCAGATGGGGACAAGTACTGCATGAAATGTTCCAGCCGAATAAGTCTTCCGTCTACAATCTGAGACCGAGGGCCATGATCGTGATGTTGTTTGGGATCAAGACCGTTTAGACTTTAGAACTGTCGCGGGTATCGTAATAATTGGCTGTGTACAAAACTGCGGATTGTAATTGGTTGTATACAGAATATTCTTATCTTATCTTACTCTACCAGACTCTTACTAACGCAGAACAACTGAAGTCTCGAGGATGGTGTTACGATAGCAGAAGCGCAAACGATGGCGAAATGTATTGTAATCTTATCGACACACTGCTTACTTCCAATGGCCTTCAACACTCACATGCCCATAAAACAGAAGACTTCAGCTTGCCAGCAGCTTTGTCATGACTAGACCAGACAAACAGGTATCTTCATTCACATTTCAACGCCTTCTGCAGCCATCGAACGCTTCAGAATTGCTTTTCCTTAGTTTATTACTGCCAATTGCTTTGCACGGCGCTTTCAATCGAGAAAAAAGAAAACCAGCCATCTTAAAATGCAGCAAGTCTTTCAAACACGCTTTCAGAACTCATAATAAACAAAAAATGAATTAAAATTTAGATAGACCTTTCAGCTGAACAATACAAAATAGGATTTCTTTGAATATACACTTATCTTAGAATAAAAACACGAGAACGAACTGTATGCTATATTTAAGTGGCGTGCCGGAAGTTTATAGGTAAGGCTGGTAGGCAATGTTGCACATATCTTTGCCGATTTGGTCTGACTTGTTATAATAAATCAGCATAAAAATAAATTCCTTTTATCCTTTTGACCTTTTAATTAGTATCACGATTTTCCCAATAATTTGCTTTTTAAAGATAACTTTTGATCCTGTAATCTGTCCTTGTGTTGACAAAAGATAAATTATATAGCGAGAAAGACGCTAAATAGGTTTGGCTCAGCATGTAGGAAATGATAATCGTAGATATATGGCAGTAATAAACTAAGGAAAACAACGGGGAGTCGCTATGTTTGCAGGATCGATAGCTACAAAGTGAAACTTCCACTTCTGTTTAAAACCAACGATTTGTTGCACATAGACACAATTTGGTGTCTTCGTGTCAAATTCTAGTACTTTGAAGTTTCAATGAGGCTATTTTACTAAAGAAGAGCATAGAAAATGTCGGCCTATAGGCCACACTTTTCAAGGAATTCATAACGTTTATATACGAACAAGACATGTAACTTGCATGTAATGCTATGTTGCTTACCATTGAGTCGCTCAATGAGGTGAGTTTTGCATGTTTCGCATTGTCTTCTTGTTTCAATATTGCAACAAAAGAAATAGGCCTAAATATATTTATCTCTCAATACAATTCTTGTCCTGAAAAATTGAATATCATTTCCTATTATGTGGCTATAATATGGCTATAATATATATAGTAGTGCAAAGAGTCTAGCTAGACTAAGTAGTCTCGTTTGTTTGCGCATACGTTCTTGAATACGCGTAATAGAGAAACGAAAAGGTTTGGCTTCATGGTTCTGTCTAGCATTACCAAGTGTTCATCATACGAAACTGATTGAAGCTTAGAAAAATAAGACTAAGCTATTAAGCAGAATAGCAAGTAGGGCCTATCTAATACAGTCATTTAGTGTAGGCTAAAATATAGTCATGCAAAGACCTAGAATACGCGTAAATCGAGAAGTGATATTATAAGGTTTGGCCACATGATTCTGACTATCATTTAGGCTTACCAAGTGTTCATCATAGGAAACTGATTGGAGCTTTTAAAATCAGAATGAACAATTAGGCCTACGCGTACTGAAAACGACTTACTTAAATTAACTTACAGTCTGATCCTTCGGTCTTTTGCTCTTCATTACTACATTCAGCTGATGATCGTTTCTTTTGGCATGACCTATCATTGGAAGCACAGAATCTGTTGAGGAACAAACGTCGCCACAATCAACATCCATATTGTAACAAACACCCATCGTTTCTACGTAAGTTCTGCGCAAATCGAAGGAGAACAGCAAACTGCATTTCATTTGGAAAGATATGCTGCCTTTGTCAACAGTTTTAGATAAATAACAGGAAATAAATCAGTTAAAACTATACTCAGAGAATCGAAACGAGCGAAACTCTTAAATGTAAAATGACGTCATAAACCATTTATTGTGACGTCACGCTTTCAAACATATGGATATCTAATTGCTCTTTACCTGGCGGCAGACTAACCGCGCCTCAGATTCGCATTTCTGTGTGACTTTGCGCGCGTTAAAAATGTTTGTAATAATAATAACAATAACAATAATGTCTTACAGTTCAAATTTAACAATAATATTATAACTGATATATACTTTGCATGAGAAAGATCAGAGTTTTTCGAACAGTGGTCCGCGTATCAAGAGGGGTCCGCGAAGAATATGGCGGAGGTCCGCGAGAGCGTTCTGAAAATATTCATTAACTAGCAGGTTTACCCGGCGTTGCCCGGGGTTATAAGTTTATATCCCTGTAGCGAATAAGCAAGAAATTTAGGTATAAGTTTAAATCCGTGTAGCGAATAAGGAAGAAATTTAGGCGACCTGTGGGGGAGACTGCTTCGCAGTCTAGGCGTAGACTGACTGCTTCGCAGTCGCCCTCTGGCGACGACTGCTTCGCAGTCTCCCGTGGACTGACTGCTTCGCAGTCGAAGAGGGTGAACCCGGCGTTGGCGGGTTCAAGAAAACGCCATGAATCTAGCCCTCACTGCCCTTAGTAAAGAAGATTGTTTGAAGATACAAGTTTGCTGTAAAACTACGAATATAGTTCGAATCGATCGTAATTAAATTTTGTGCGAAAGTAAACAACGTGTTTATGCAGATTATTAATGACGTTGGGGAATACCCGCGCCATAAATAGAACCGCTTGTTGTAATGCGTATTAGAAATGACGTTGGGGAATACCGGCCAGTGTTATTTAAGTTAACTAAAACTGAAAGTGACTTCAAGTTAACTGAAAAGTTCTAATTCAGTTAACTGAAACTAAACCTAAAACTGAAAAGTTCTGAAAACTGAAACTAAAACTAAACTGAAAAGTACAAAACTACAACTAAAACTAAACTTGAAAGTTGAAAACTGAATTAATTTTTCTTGTGTGGCGCACAGACCGAGTTGCAGACATTGCAACAGTTAGCGGCGCACATACTGATCGGTGCACATATCTGTAAGCAATATCGGTTACGCAAACGGAGTCCTTTCTGTGTCAGATTTCTCGTTAGCGGTAATAGACTAGGCTTGGAATCTCAAAATGACCTTGTTAGAAGGAAATCATGTAACAATTTGAATTTGCTACTAGGTGTTTCTAGACTAATTTGACCCTGCTGAAAACGAAAAATCGCGGTTAGCAAGCTGGATTTTTTGCGATTAAATGGTCAAACAAGATGGCGGCCAAAATGGTGGCGGTCGCCCGTATCTTCATATGGCTATGAGTTAAGTTATGTATGCGATGGAAACATGATGTTAGAATCTAAATTAACATTTTCCGAATCGTGGAATTAAAGACACATATGTAGCACTGCCACAAAAGAAAATGACGGACAAAATGGCGGCCAATGTCTTCAAATGGCTATAAAGCAAAATGGCGGACAAAATGGCGGCCGGTCTGGAGTAGTGTTTTCTTGGTCAAATACATGAAATTTTTTATATCTTGTGATTGCAGTTGAACCATTTTATACATTACGTATGCAATATTTATGTTCATGACTTGACTGATATAGACTCCAGCTATTTCAAGCATTGTTGCAGTCAATGCAATTGCACATAGGCCTATGTGTACATGGCAAGTTTGCACTTCGACATGAGCAGCGCTTGGTGCAACACTTATCAACTTTGCATGATTTACAGTACACAAACTCTATACACGACTGTGGCACAGGATCATTTGTAGACCACACTGGTCGGTGAACACCTTCTTCATCACACTCCATCCTGATGAGGCTGGCGTTGGAGCCATTTTGGTCGCCATCTTGTTTTCCCATGCAACCGTTAAAACTCCAGCTTGCTAACCGCGATTTTCGTTTTCAGCAGGGTCAAATTAGTCTAGAAACACTTAGTAGCAAATTGTTATGATTTGCTTCTTACAGTCATTTCTAGAGACTTTTTAAAATTCCAAGCCTAGACTATAAGCCTATTTTTCAAATGCAGTCAATCATCAATGATGTGATTTGACCATGAAAGCTAATCAAAATGAATGAATGTCATTAATAAAAAAAAATGAAATTCAGTTGCTTCTGTGGAATGCGCACAAAACTAAATTAAAACTCAAAAGTTTTGAAAACTGAAACTAAAACTAAAACTGAAAAGATTTGAAAACTATAACTAAAACTAAACTGGAAAGATTTAGCAAAACTAAAACTATAATTGAAACTGAAAAGTTAACTGAAACTTAAATAACACTGATACCGGCGACATAAATAGAAGCGCTTCGCGCTGGGGCGTCAGGGACGGTCGGTTGGGTAGCGTTTTGGGGGATTTTCACCATGTTAGCGGTGAAAAGGGGATACGCGAACCCCTCCACTGGGTGTCCGGTGCCGAGGCCGACACAGCAGTGAAGGTTTGGAGTGAAAAGGTGCAAAATTGTAGAAGTTAAGCCCGGTCAAACAGACAGACAGACAGACACACACACACACACACACACACACACACACAGAATTCTCGCTTTATTATATAGCCTAGATGATTAACACTGCATGGTTTTAGCATTAACAGCCTGTTTTCAAATGCATAGACCACTTATAGTACGCCTGTAACTGTATGATCCACACAGGTCCGATTGGGTATTGAATCACACCGTTTTTTGTGACGCTGCTGCTGAACACCTGGGTCCCGAGCTATGAAGTGGACGGAACAAAATTGTCCGTGGTGCGTCCACTCTTCGGATGAAGGACGTTGAAGGCAAGAAAAGTCTTTAAAGCTAATCGCATGGCACAAGCTACGTCTCGAGCGCTGCATCATGTCAGAAGGTTTTTTAAGCCACACCCCACAATCTCGGCATGACTCTACCGGAGTTACATCCTAGATCAGACATTCACCCCGTGCCTCCCAAGAAATAAGTGTTGCGCTATTAGTACGCCAACAATGAGACCAAACCATCGTATGCATTCTTCCACGCCCATTCCAAGGGCCTTGCCTATGTGGATCATTCAGCCTGGAACAGTCTTCCCCAGTCCCTCCGCCCCAAGAGCTTCTTGCCCTCTCTCCTCTTCAGTCCCGGAGACAGTTGAAAACCTTTTTGCCGGCTGTGGCAGTGATGCGGGTCGAGAGCGCCGCTGATTTGAGTGGCGCTATATAAATGTTCAACTACAATTACAGTTACAACTGGTTCTTTACTGAAAATTGTAACTTCTATCGCGCACTTGTCCATTGTAGGGTTCAGAAGACATAAGCGATGGCGGACTAAAGCCATTTCCATGGCCAGAGAGAGACAGAGAGACAGAGATAGACAGAGAGAGACAGAGGCAGAGTTCATAGGACACCAGATAAAGACAAAACGACCGAAAGAGGCGAATGGTTAAATGTTCTTCACTTGTTTCTCTGCCACAATGAAGTGTATTCAACAGCATGGGGGTCCGAAGGGGAAGGGGCATTTGCCCTCTGGATTTTGAAAGTTGTCACGTTTTCTGTGTTCGTGAATAGCTATTCCATGCAAAAACGTAGGCCCTAGTTTTTTCCCCCATACAAATATTACTGTGGATTCTACTCAACTGGCCGAGCTGCAGCGTTTGAAACGGTCGCACTGATAATTTAGAAAGACACGAATCCGAATTACCTGAATCAGAAAACGGCGATAAAGAATTCAGCAACGTTTTTTAACCCAATGAATGTTTGCGCAGTTGATCTATCACTGTGTCTATTGCGAAGTCTTTGTCTGAAATCTGTTCTCAGTCGCAACGTGAAACTGTTTAATTCGGATCTCGTCGCTTGTTTATGACGTCATTACTTTGTGTTCAGATATCTAGCAGAACTGGAATAAGACTACGTACCAAATTTTAATGCGGACATCTTCACTTGGCTTACTATAATTACCTTCTATAATAATTACTAGCTGTCCTAACCCGTGAAAAATCACGGTATATAAAAACAATTATTATTATAACGTCATATTATAGGCCTATAGCCGTCGTCAAGACAACCGTCAAGACAACCGTCGCCAAGGCGGCAGTATAGTGACGTCACAAGTGTTTGTTTACGGGACAGACAGACAGACGTACAACGGTGATTATGTAAGTTGATTATACTGTTTATGTTAACAATTTTCAGAATTGCTATAATTTGGAGTCTCATTGCATTAGTGCACTATTTATGGAATACGTTTGTGACGTCACACAATCAGCATTAAGCCATGTTTGTTCAAGTGGTTTAACTCGTCCTCACAACTGTTCGCAATTGAATGTCATATTCCTTCACCTCTTTGTGGAAATCTTTACTAGACTATTATACTAAGATGTTGCTGATTTGTGCGACATTCAAACAAATGTTAGGGCCTACAATACATTTGTTGACTGTCCTGTGGCATGGATCTCTGCAAGATTATTCTCATGGTCAATTTTTTTTAAATTGTTTTACCCCGCTATATATTCTAGCAAAACCTACGAAATGGTGATTCGGAGGCCCAGGGACAGGCGAATCGACGATGTTCCGCAGGTCACACCCGGTCTCCATAGGGCTACCAGCATGGATATCATAGGCATAACAATCTCAGATAATCTTGACATTACTACCCATGTTAACCGCATTTGCAGTCAGGCACGTCGATCGCTTTATGCGCTGCGTACCCTGGTAGCGCACGGTCTGCGAGGACCGTGCCTTTATGACGTGGTGACAGCCACACCCTCATCCAGGATATGCCTCACCTGCAGGGTGGGGATTTACAACCCAAGGTGACCGTGATAGACTGGGTGGGGTCCTACGGCGTCTCACCAGGGGACGCTACCTCCCATAGAAAAGCACTGCCGCTTGGCCGATTCTCGACTCTTCGCTGCCTTACGGAATATTCAGGGACATGTCTTGCATGATCTGCTGTCACAATATCAAACGCGCAGGCCACTTCCTGCGCCCACGAGCTCACGACCCGGAAATCCCGACCGCTGATAGCTTGTCCAGAAAAACGTTTATCATCAGGATGCTTTACGAAGCTGCTTAGTTTACACTATGGGTAAAAAACAATATAAATTGGGGATAATTGAGACAAATATTAGTAGCTAATATTAACATGTTATTAGTATACTTGATGTCTACCCGTCCAAAGACGGTTTAAAAACATTTTGAAAATGTGTTTTGCAATGTGCGTTAAATTTATTAGGACCTTCATAGTTTAGAAATTTTTTGAAAATTTCAAAAATATATGGGCAAACCAATGGATAAGCCATAGGTTCTAAATTTGGACTTAGAATATTTATGTTTACAAATAATGTTCCACAATAATGTTTTATTATGCTTTCGTTGCCATATATGGCTTCATTTCTGATTGCCTACTTTGTGACTGAAGTTTTAAAGAGCGTCGTTTCTCATTCATAGTATATTTAAGTAGAGGAAAAGATCGGCACCTGACGCAGTTGACCAATCCTAGGTTCAAATCGTGACCTAATAGGTTGGAAAACAGTTACTAACCTATAGCGTAGGATGAAACATCTCCTCCGTGCACGAAGCTAGAGACACGGGTCATAATCCCCACAAGCCCCTCATAGGGCGACACCGCATTCGTTGAAACTAACTACGCAGCAAGTACGCAGCGAGACGCTAGAATTGCCTGCGGCAGGATTAATTCTCTTGCTTAATTAGTCCCGACCATTGCGAACAGTGGCTCAGTGTTCTAATGATGGGAAAGATGGACGGACGGGCGAACGTATGGATTATATAATATGCCTTCATGATTCTGTTGAGATGCTCGCTGTAATTAAAAAACACAGCCTTGCAACAGTTCGGCCTCATGCAGCCTCGTTCAATCTGCGTTGACGCCAAACAATCGTTCTCTTTATTTCAATAACTCATGATCGTGCGTCACAGATTTACTTTTTCAGACGTAGTAGACCTAATCTGTTCTCTACAACATCGATGTCATTTATGATAACGCTTTTGCTGAGTAGGTACGCCTAACCATTTCGAAATGACAAATTCAATTCGTGAAATAGGAAGATTTTCTAATGACGCGATTAATTTGTCAATAGCTGCGGTGTTTGAAAACCAGCCTGATGATAAACAGAAATTTGAGGCTCATTTGCGAGCCATTACCGCAATTCTTGAAAAACCACCAAAGCGGAGAAGAACTGAACGGAGTGAAACAAGTTCTTACGACACTAAGATTTTCAACGAGGCAATCATTCCACAGATTCGAGAGGAAAACAACAACAGGTCTTCAACAGATTGTTGCGTTTCATAACGGTACACTCTATTTGCAATGTTGATTAACATAAATATATCCGCGGTTAGTTTTCTGTGGTTTGACATTCACACAGCTATGCAAACATCATAACAGAATTCTAATTCATCTGGGAATTGACGTTCAACTGGCAGATAGATTAAAATCACGTGCTTCCGTTACTGTTCAACACAACGATCTTAATATCGTTCGTATTCCTGTGGAAAGAACGCCTACATCTCTACTACCCATTGTTGTTGATCCTGATTACATTCATGAGGATAACCAACACCCTAACAACATTTTATTGAATGAAGACGATGTAGAACAGTTTCTGTATCATCATTGATCAACATAGGCCTACCAGAGACATCCATCTCAGCTGGAACCAATTAAAGAACAACAGACAATTGAGACGTTAAGATTGCCTGCGGCATTAAGTCTCTTGCAACAGCGGCTCGTTGTTCAAATGATGGGAAGGATGGAGGGGTGGATAAACAGAACGTGGACGCGTGTACCGCATTTCAATCGGCCTCTGGATGGTTCAATGGAATGCCATATCCGATCAATAAACAGACTCAATGCGCAATATCACACCGGTCTAGCGAATAATGACTATGACGTCGTTTACTTTTACTTGAATAGAGAGAGGGCTTAGCTCTGATGTAGATATTAGTAGTAGAGAAGTGACTATTCTGGCTCATTTGACCAATCCTAGGCTCAAATCGCTACCTACTAGGTTCAAAAACAGTTCCGTTGACTCATCGCGAAACTATTAGGAATTCCCGTAGTATCGATCACGCGCCCATCCGAATCATCTTATTCTTGTGCGTAGAAAAGACGCCTTTGTCTAGCGAAACGATCGATGACTATAACGTCGTTTACTTTTACCTGAATAGATGGTTTAGCTCCGATATAGATATTATCGATTCGAATATCGCAAACGACTTTACAACGCGTATTTATTAGAGTTTCAGGATCGATCGGTTCATCGTCTTTATCGTAAAATCCTGTAGTTATCTTAGGCGGCACATCCGGATTTCTTGATTTTTCATGGGCAGTTAAAAGTCTCGGATATAGAGTAGGAGGTATATCGGGAAGGATTTTACCTTTATCTTTCTTCCTGTAAAAAATATCCATTTGATCAACATCCGCATCCATTTTGTATTTATTAACCGCGTCTTTCACAGCGGATTTTTTAAGATGTTCTTTTACTAGTTTTAAACACGAGTCAAAAATTTCAATCGTTTTCGCTTCGTCTTCGGTTGTACCAACCATTCCATCGTACATGTTTAATGGTAAAGTATACGAGTCTAACTGACCCGTTTGCGAAGATCGATTTTCTTGAATCCCATAAGAATACAGCGGAGGAGTTTTTATGGATATTTTATCGATTGTCCCGTCTTCGTATTTGTACTTTAGAAATATGCGTTGAAATTTTATTTCGGCGGGAGTAGTCATTTTTGTAACGTCTTCGAATATAACGTTATTAATATCGAAGTTTTTCCATGTGATTGCCATAGTATCTCTTTTATTATACGAACATTATTTTCTTTAAATCGAAAATGATTGACTTTTTTCATAATAGCATTTCTGAATAATCGTTTCACAACATCATCAAGTTATCGTTATCTATCCAAGAATTGAACGAGTCCGGGTACCCGAGCCATTTAACGAGTGATTTCTTTCCGCGTTTCCTAATAATCTTTTCGATCCTAAATATTTCTTGAGTCGTCTTCTGTAGCTCCTGTTCATAGAATGAGCCTTGTATTTCCTCACCGTTAGAATCGGTAATCTTATAAGTTGGCGGATCCGTGTATTGAATCCGGGACACTATAAAAACTTCCTCCGTCCATCTAGGGAGATATCCTTTCGAAAAGATATCTTTCTTTTTAGTTATTCTGACTTTATCTCCAACCGAGAATCTAGGGGCAACAGGCTGTGAGAGCTCTTCGTATAAATTCATAAATACGGTCTTTTCATTCGCTTTCATACTAGCCTTAGCGGGTGTCATTTTAATGGAGGAATGTCTTGTATTGTTATAATTACTAACCATTTCATCTAAAACGTCGATATATCTTCTCGTCGAATTAGCTGTAAAGTACTTAAACATTTTATCTTTCATCGTCCTGTTCCATCTCTCGACTACGCAAGATTTCTCTTCATTCTCAGTGGAGTACAGCTCGAGCAAAACTCTTTACGTCTTTATTATAGAATTCTTTTCCCTTATCAACCCATAATTTAACGGGCTTTCGTCCACTCCCGAGTATCTTAACGAAGCCGCTAGTCGTAGATTTCCCACTCTTATCATTCAATGGCACGATCCAGCCGTACTTGGAGAAAACATCTATAACTGTTAGCAGGTATTTCACCCCATCGTTATCTTTAGCGAAAGCCTGCATATCGACTAAATCAGCGGCCCATATCTCGTCTATCCCGCTAACGTACACCTTTCTCTTTCTAAAATGCCTTACTACTGGTTTATGTAATTCATCCGCTAATTGATCAGACCATTTCGGGTCGGGTTGTAATTTAAGCTTTTTTTAAACCTAACCCGAGACTAACTTTAGTAGATAATATAGGCTTAACAATAGCCCTCTCTATACGTTCCCGCAAGCTAGGAGTAGGAATATTATTCAAATCATTAATCATCGCTCTATCGGCAACATTTCTAGAAGCCGTATCAGCGTGTCGATCGTAAGCCAAGTCATGGTGGTAAGCCGCGTTATCTACTCTGTTGATGGGGTTACTCCAATCTTTAGGAGTGCCATCGGGATTCAGTCTCAAATCCAACCTAGTCCCGGGTCCTGTAAACCGATGGCCTGGTAAATGCATCTCACCCGCGAATTTTGCCCACGGCAACTTGATGTTACTAGTGACTGAATTTAGAGAACCGACTAGATCTCCGCCTTTTTTAGTAGTGGAAACGAATTGAGTTTTTGTTTTCCCGCATTCAACGCATACGCCTCTCAGCATGGGTCTCCCATTCTTAGTCACGACGTCTTGTATATCTTTAGTTTCGGTCTGTCTTTTACACTTTACGCAATACATTATCGATTTTAATATAGAACTTTTATATATTTAAAATGGAAGTGACAGACTTAACGTGGAACGATTTACAGTCGAAAAGATTTAATAACAACCTATTACCTAAAAGTATAAGAGGTGTAATAGTAGGAAAATCGGGTTGCGGTAAGACGACGTTATTGTTAAACTTACTTTTGAGACCCGGATGGCTCGACTATAATAATTTACAAGTATTCGGTAAATCTCTATTTCAACCGGAGTATAAAATTCTTAAGAAAGCCTTCGAAGAAAAGTTACCGAAAGAAGATATCATCGGACTGTATTACATTCGAGATGAGATAATGGAACATGATGTTTCTCCAGCATGCGTTGCTGAAGAGATGTCGAAAAATGAAAGAGAGAAGTCGGATATCGAATGCAGGTTTTACGAATCCGCGAACGATGTACCGGATCCGAGAGATTTGAGCCGTGAAAAGAACAACTTGATGATTTTTGATGATTTACAATTAGAAAAGCAGAACAAATGCGAAACGTATTATATCGGGGGTAGGCATAGTAACGTGGATTCGTTTTACCTCGCGCAGAATTATTTTAAATTGCCTAGACAGACTATCAGAGAGAATGCAAACTTTATTTGCTTATTTCCCCAAGACATGAAGAATGTTTCTCATATCTATAGCGACCATGTAAGTACGGACATGCCTAAAGAGGAATTCGTAACCCTATGCGAGGAGACGTGGAACCAACCACACCAATTCGTAGTTATCGACTTATCGAGCAAAAAGAGCTGTGGTAAATACCGTCGCGGATTGGATGAATTTTACATTCCCAATTCTGAATTAAAATAATATAATATACTAGTAAAAATGGAAGGCTTTCTCATGAAGATAGTGACGAATACGGCACAGACTGCGAGTAACACGGAACCGAAATCATCGTTTTTCATTTTGGTGGACAACGAAAAGACAAGAACCGCACGAATTACAACGCAAAACAATCCCGTAATCGAACTAGACAAAACCAAAAAGTATGAAATGGCTCTAGTCGATCTGTATACTTACTACGTGTTTCCAAACATAGACGAGAGTAACAACAACTTCAGGTATTCGCCGGATAATGGTGCGACGTGGTTTGACGTAGATATTCCGGAAGGGTCCTATGAACTCGCGGATATAAACGACTATGTGAAGAAAATCATGAAAGAGAACGGCCATTACGATGTAGGAAACGAAGAATATCGCATTACGATAGAACCGAACACCAATACGTTGAAGGCGGTGTTGACTATCGCTGAGGATTATGAGGCCGATTTTACACCCGCGAACTCGATTAGAACCGTTCTAGGTTTCAATAGTCGTCGATACTTAGGTGGGTATAACGAATCGGAAAACATTGTGAACATAATGAACGTAGACAGTTTTAGAGTAACTAGCGATATAATCGGGGGTTCGTACTCGAATGGATCAACGACGAACGTGATATACTCTTTTTTTCCTAGCGTTGGACCGGGTTATAAGATCATTCAAGTCCCAGCTAATTTAATTTATCTTCCCGTTACGACGCATAAGATTTCATCGATGGAAACGAGACTTACAGACCAAAATGGAAAACTAATTAACATTAGAGGGGAAGCGATGTCGATTAAGTTTCATATTAGAGAAGTGTGAAAACTATTAAAACATTATCTTACTTATATATAAAATGACTCAGTACACGAACGTACGCGTTAATATTTCAGAGGGGCAAAAAGTCAAGATTAAACGAGCGCTCGAAGCGGGAAGCGATAGCGTTAGTATTAGACTATCTCACGATGATCTAGATGGGGACCACGTTTTAGCTCTTACGAAAGCGCAAATTAACAAAACGGCGAAAGCTTGCCAGGACGGAAAGGGCACAACGATCAAAATGAGTAAAACGCAGTTAGCTCACAACGCCACAGTCGAAGGCGGTTTTATCGGAGCTATATTACCATTTCTAGCTACTGCGGGAAAATTTCTTCTTTCTAGCGTAATGCCTAGTTTAGCACAAGGCGCTTTAAGCGGATTAGGTTCCGCGGCTACATCGAAACTAGTCGATAAAATAAGCGGCTCGGGAGTAGTGTACGTTAATAGAGGCGGCCTGGCTTGTAAAGTAAGACAGGAGGGAAATGGGTTGTATCTATCGCCGTGGTCGAAAGGCAGTTCGGTGGGGACGGGATTGTATATGAAAACGGGTAGCGGGTTGTATATGAAAACGGGTAGCGGGTTTTTACTAGGACCTAATTCACCTTTCAAAGATATTCCGATTCTCGGTATGTTGCTTTAAAAATAATCCTCGTATAAATAAAATGTCGGGATTCAACAGACCTATCCATAAATTTATAACGAAACCCACTCGTCGGGTCGAAGTTAGAACCCAACCGAAAGAGGTGCGTTGGACGTTGAAAAAAGTGACGCATACACCCTGCAGACAACTGGGTGGACTAAGATGGGAGATTTTTACGCAACAACTGATAACGATTCAACCTAGAGAAACAGCTACAGTAGCGTTAGGACTCGGCGTTCGAATGACGAAAGGATCGTGTCTAATTTCGCTTAGACAGGAAATCGAAGCGAGCGGGTGCAGTCTACGAGATGGAGTCGTTACCGGACAAGTAGAAGACATCGAAATTACTATTCAAAACGACTCGAATTCCGTAGTTAGTATAATCGAAGGCGATTCGTTATGTTTCGTTAATTACCGAAAATATATCGCAGTTTAAAAAATAATATCCTATAATTATAAAAAGAATGGATAACGAATACACGCAACGAGAGATCCCGCCGAGAATCGAGAGACTCGGTCGTGCTTTCCGATATTCGAAAATCATTGAAATTCGAGATGAGATCGAATACGAACGTGAAAAAAGAGAGATTCTAGGTGAAAAGTATCGTAAAGGCATTAGGATTATCAACGTAGTAGACGGTATATCGGCTCTAGTCGCGTTGGGCTTAAGCGCTTCATCGATCGCGGTTCTGTCTACGATAGTCGCGGCACCTATCGCGGTGGGTCTACAAGGACTGGCGGTTGGAGCGGGTGTTTTCAGCACGATCGGGCGCGTGATCAACAGAAAGCTCGCGCTAAAGGCGGAGAAGCACGAAACTATTAAAACGTTAGCCGAAGCAAAACTCAACACGATCAGCGGCTACATCTCGAGCGCTTTGGAAGACGATGATATTTCATTCGAGGAACACATGTTAATTCTAAACGAAGGCGTGAAATTTAACGAAATGAAAGAAGAAATCAGAAAATCGAGAAATAGCGGAGAAACTATGGCCGAGTCGTTGAAGAACGCGTTTGTGAAATCGGAGAAAAACGTAGAACGTGAAACGTAAAACGTAAAACATAAAACGTAGAACATAAAACGTGGAACATAAAACGTAAATTTTACCTTTTAACATACTTACGTTTCAAAGTATGTTAAAACCATTATGCTATTCATTTAAAAACAATGTCGTTTCTAAAGATTAACGATCCCACCAAAAGAGACTTTATCGTCGAAGAGTTTCTCAAGACTAGGAAAAACATTCAACGAGATTTTTTATCCGAGAAACTAGGCGATATAGGACTGCAGCGAGATTTGGTAAAGTTGTACAAGCCGATCGTCGACTCGCAATCGACTATATCGAAAGAACAAAACGCTTTGTTATCAACTATTAAGGAAAACTCAGCAGCTACGTCTAACGCTCTAAAAGCGCTTCCCGCTTCGATATCGTCGTCGTTAAAAGCCATACAGCTTCCGCAGTATCCCTCTATCGAGGCTTATGAGGATCCTGTAGAAGACGTTAGAATGTTAGAATTAGGAGATCTAGCAACGAAATACTTGTCCCAATACGCTTCTAATAAAAAGTCTACCGATACGACGTTCGGTCTAAATTCTGAAGATGGGAAATTTTATATCGGAGACACACGCGTATCGTTTCAGAACGACGATATAACGGTCGGAGAGAAGACTTACGCCGGTACTCCAGGACTTTGGGAGCTACTGACGATGGTTAAACCCAACGAGTCTATTTACGACGCTAACGATCTGTCCGATTACGCTGAGATTCTAGACGCGACGAATGCTATGAGGCAACCTAAAAATCCGAGTAAACCTAAATCGTCTAGAAGCGAAAAGTACAAAAACATCGTTAATCCGATATGGGAAATGAAGTCTGGAAAACAGACGCTGAAGACGGGTAAAGGAGTCGTCGTAATTCCACAAGATCCGAATGCTTTAGTAGAAATGTTGAATCTGCGTTTGCTTAGCCACGGGGCTGGTAATACGGGAGTAAGAAACGAGATCGTTGGTATATGCGATGAATTATTACGACAAAACGTTATCGACAAAGAACAGTATAAAAACTTAATGTTGCGATTATAAAAATGCTCGTCGTCGCTAATAGAAGATTTACGAGAAAATACGTTATAGGAGGAGTGGGAATAATGGATACTATTACAGGAGTTTTCAAGAAGCTCTTCGCTTCGGATGTCGGTAAACGTGTCGCATCGTCCGCCCTTAGCGCGGGTAAAGACGCCGCGAGAGAGTTGGGCAAAAAGGCGCTACAAGTTGGAAAGAATACCGCTGTAGAGGTTGGCAAGCGAGTGATGATAAAGCCGCGGCTAAAGTCTTAGCATCATCGGTTCTGAAGCCGCCTGTGGTACCAGCGCTTACTCAATCGAATGCGGCTATCTTAGCGCGGCTAATCGATAACGGTGCAGAGGGACCTGATATTAATAAGATACTAGCCGGTTACGGACTTTCTTCGAATGTCGTGTCCATCCGAGATCTCCTGCGTAGTCACAACAAAAATGGAGTTTAAATAAATAATCTTTAGTAATTAAAATGCAATCAGATATTCTAAACATTACGGCACCCTCAGAGGTCGACGAAGGAATCGAAAAATACGAATGGCACGAATACGAGCCAGCAGCGAGAACGAGTCTTAACACATCCGGCGAGATTCGTATAAATATCGAAACTCAAGATCTATTTTGCCATCCCGCCGAATCTTACCTGTTATTCGAAGGTAGGTTGGTGAAAGGAGATGGACTGAATACCGCGTACGCTAATGATGACGCCGCAGCCCTCGTCAACAACGGACTTATGCATCTTTTCAGTCATATCGCGTATTCCCTATCGAATCAAGATATCGAAACGGTATTTCACCCGGGACAAGCAACGACGATGCTGGGTATGCTGAAATATCCTGACGACTTCACCAAAGCGCAAGGTCTTAATCAATTATGGTGCAAAGATACTGCGGCAACCGCGGTTATAGCGAATAACGCGGGTTTCGCGACTCGTCAAGCGTATCTTATTCGAAAACCAACGACTAAGGGAACGTTTAGTTTCGTCGTGCCCCTTAAACATATTTTCGGATTCTGCGAGGATTACGATAAAATAGTATACGGTTTTAAGCACACGCTAGCGATGGTTCGCAAATCGGACGACGACGCTATTTTTTAGAATCGCTGCCGTGGATGCAGGAAAAGTCGACGTCGTTAAAATCTCGTGGTTTATGCCGCACGTTATTCCGGCGGATATGGAGAAGATGCAATTGTACAAAACTATCGAATCGAAAGCGTCGGTACCCGTTGCATATCGAGCTCGACAATGCGACACTATAACGGTTCCTCAATCGACTACTTTTAGCTGGCATCTTAGCATCAAGACGGCTCCTGAAAAACCTAGATGGATAGTCGTTGGATTTCAGACCGATCGAAGCAACGACCAAGAACATAACCCATCGATCTTCGATCATTGCGACCTCAAAAACATGTACGTGATGATGAATCAAGAGAGATATCCTGCGGTCGACTACGACCTATCGTTTCCCGACCAGAAATTTTCGAGAGCTTATAGAGACGCGGCGTCGTTTAGCGAAAAGTTCTACGGAATGGATCCGTTGGTTACGCAAAGCAACATCACTCCAGCTGATTATAAAGATCTTTATCCGCTCATGGTTTTTGATGTTAGTAAACAATCGGAAAGACTTAAATCGTCGGTCGTCAATATCCAAATCAAAGCTACTTTTACCGCCGCTGTCCCCGCCGATACGCAAGCTTACGCGGTTCTAATTTCGGATAAGTTGTTAAACTTCCAGTCGGACGGACAGAAAATGAGCGTGGTGTACTAATCGTCTGTATGAAAATACATTTCATGTTTAAAGAAAATCTTGTAGTATATAAAATGAAACTGCCAGAATTACACAAGTTAGCGAAAGAGAATAAGATTAAAGGTGTCACTCATCTCAACAAACCGGAATTGATAGAGCTGCTGATCGAGAAAGGATTGATTCCCGAGGACAACTCCCTGATAGGTAATCCGAAATTAACGAGAAAAGAATATCTGAAAGAATATCAAAAAGAATATTGGAAAGATCGTCGAAAAGAACGTGAAGCCGATGATGGTGGTAGATACGATAGATTGAATGGTATCAGAAACAACCCGAAACGAGTTGTTATTTTTGACTTGGAAACGGGTGAGACCATCGAGTATTCGTCGATGCACAAAGCGGCTAAAGCTCACAGTGAACACGCCCGTTTAATATTGTATTATAACGGAAAAGTATGGAGAAACAGATACGAAATTACGGTGTACGATGGAATATGCGAGATCGATAAAGAGACTTCGAGAGCATAGGCCTACGATGAAACTATCGATGCAGTCGCACACCCAAGCGAAGAGTCTTCTCGATAATAAGAAGATTTCTACATTTTTAGAAACCTATCGTTTGTATACACGCGATAGGTTTCTACAGTTAAAGTTACGGACCTAGTTTAAGATCGTAAGAATGCCGCTGAAAAGTCTGTAGCTATTATGTCTGTAGCGATGGACGAATAAACGAATATCTCGAGGTAATCAGTGCCGGTTACCTCAACTATGGTACTACCGGTTGCGTTATTATACGAACCTCCCGTACCCCCTCCACCAGCAATTTGTATGTACGACACCCCATTTTTATACAGGAAGACGTTACCATGATAGGTATTACTAGTGTCACAAAAATCTATGTACGTCGTAATGATATAGCATCCGGCTTTACCAGGAGTGAAACGAGTCATCCCCGTACTGCTGACATTATCGGTTTCGAATCTAACGCTTTCGAAAGAAACTCTCGTGTGAGTTGTAGCGTTTATGGCTTGACGAGTCATAGTGTAAAAGCTAACCGCGGGCCCGCGTGCAGTCGTATCAACATATTTTTTAGTCGCTGCATCAGCAACACCGCGGGGATCGCGTAGGCCCGTAATGTGGCCCCCATGCATAAAGATGGGCTTATACACATTTATTTTAGACGGAGGCTTGCCATCCATTGACTTAACCATCTCTAAGACGGTTTCATCATTTATTCTAAAACGAAAGCCATCCGTCGATTGCGATATAATCGGTTGGTTTAAACGACCTTCCATTTTATTCGCCGTATTTCCTAAACATATATTAAAATCTTTAGTTCCATCCAAATCCTTACAGCCCATCATCCGCGTAAGGTCCCTGCCGATGCTTAAGAAAAGGTCGCCAGTCACAGCACCGCCAGTTTTAGACACGGTCGAAGCAGTTCGTTCATCGACGTATTTCTTATTCGTTAAATGATTATCGTTGGTCGGAGAATCGTCGTGATTCGTTATCAAGTCAATGGCTTGACCTCGACTTAGGGCCTCATCCATTCCCGCTTCCGAAGTGTTCGTTGTAGGTAAACCTTTTATCGCGTGACCGCCCATTTTTAAATTTCCGGTCGCGGGGTTTGCTCCATCCAAGCGAAGGAAACTAGCATTTACTTGACTAAGAGTAACGCCTCCAGCAATTATTCTTTGTACTGATCCGGAATCTGTATGTCCAAATTTATCGACTGGCATTTTATATATATATTTTTTTAATGCAAGTCGTTTATAACTTCTTGGAAATTCATTCCATCGTTCATCGTCTTCTTTAACACGTACAAACACAAATGACCGCAAAACACTTGACCGTCCGGCTGTATTCGCTCGCTGTTATATGACACAGGACTGCGTAAATACTTTACTAGTTCGGTGGGAGGAGGAAGGCCGTAACTATCGAAATATATTTTCTTGTTACCGTTCTTTAAAAAATTGACCCAGTGAGAGCCTACCCCATTAGAATCGTCTAGGTTTAATATCCCACACTCGTTCCGTTTAGGTTTCTTCGGCAACTCGTCTTGTAAGAACACGCCTCTAAAGTTCTTAATATTCAGCTTCTTCGCAGCATCCAATAATTCTAAATTCGTTAACGGATGATTTGGAAGAACTACGCCTTCGACATCGATGTTTTTCACAGTTGCAGAACTCATTTTAATATTCGACTAACACTTTTATTGACGAACCGAGTAGTGTCCGTATGCTAAAGTGTGAACACCGTCTTCCATTATCACTCGTTTATCGTCTTCCGCTGAAAGAGCCACCTTGTTGACTTCTTCGGTGTAGATCTCGTGTAGGTTGGATCGAATGACATTCATCTTTCTCGATTGTTCTCGTTTGGTGAACAAGCAGTCTTTATAATCTTCGTGAGTGATAGATTTCTTGACGACGCTCTTCTTCACGCCTTTACATTTCTTATGGTCTACCCCGGCCATCTTGTACGAATACAGTTTCGACCTTAAACCTACAAACTGTTCGATCTGTTTACCCGCTGCCTCATCTTTAAACATACCAATGACCTTTTTATTGATCCCGGTTTCTATACCGGATGGATGGTCCTTAGGATAGTCGCTAGTGTCGAACCTACTTCTAATGTCAGGAGCTATATCGGCGTAAAAGTCTTCGGTCTTAATTTCATAAGCTAGAGAATCCGTATCCGTAAAAAGTAACTTTGCTCTATCTTCATACTTTTTCTTGATGTAATTATAATGAAAGTCGTACATTATCGTCTTACTCAAGTCTAAAATACACATACCGAGATATATAGGCTTGTTGTAATATAGTTTCGTACGTTTCATATGAATGGCGATTAGGTTTTCATCAAAAATAGTTCGAGTGTCGTAGCTCGTTTTCGCCGCTAGTTTTATAGCTTGCTTCTCGCTGGAAACCAGTTTTATGTATACCCGAGACTCTATGTTTTCGCACGTCTTGCCAAACACGCTATTATTCATTAGTTTGAAAAAGTCTTTCTCGAAATCGTTGGTGGCTCTGGTCCTCAGGTTGGTATTTAGATCGATATATTTTTTCAGCCAGGCACTTTCTTCAAACTTAATTCCACGATGAATTTTGGTTGTCTTCAAGCCTAGGCTTTCATACAGCTTTAAATTTTCGTAATGGACTATGTACTTTACTTTATCGTTCAGGTTTGGAATGAGTTTAGGCACAGTTGAAGATTCGGGTGTAATATTCTCAGGGGCAAGAGGATAGTCGTTGTGAAGATCGTGCAAATCTCTATGATATTCCAAGTCCACTTCTAATATACTCGGCGTCGATCTCCAGTCGTTTAGCTCATCATTACCCATCCACTGGAACCCGTGAGTTGGTAGATTCTTACACATCGCCCATCCGTACAAATTGTTAGCGTCTAAATAGGTTATAAATGATGAAGGCTTGCTGTCATCAAACGAGGGTATGTACTTATTGTTTGCCTGCCCATAACGATGTGAAATTGTACTAACACCACCTCTTATCCCATGTTTAACCATTAGTATCATATCGTAATCGCTCAATAACTCCAACTCTACTCCAGTCAACTTTAATGCAGCGTCCCAAGCAAGACCCGGAGAAGTATAATACCAAGCGGGGTCTAGGCCATAGTTCTCGCAGCACACGTCTCTAAAATTCTCAAAGACATCGGCGAGCAGGAGAACATCGGACAGATTGTATAAATCGTGGTATTCTCTAAACGTTTTAAATCCGAATTCATTCCATACCACACGCGCATGGTTGTAGTCTTCTTCGCTAATGTCCGAGTCGTTAAGTCTCGAATAGAAGGCTGACTTTGGTGGTAGTTCTGTTTCGTTCAGTCGATCGATGGAATCAACGTAATCGTAAGGATACGCTCCTTTTCGAAGCAAGAGATCGAGCCGATTACCGGAGTAGTGCTTGCTTACATTTTTTACACTGGTCTTTGCTTAGGTTCCTCGATAAAGCGTCGAGACTCGAAGCCATAAATCGAAAACTATCGATGAAACGTAATTCACGTTTAACCTCTACTTCCTTATTTTCTTTACCCACAAACTTATCAACTACAACTTCTCTGCTAAATGAGATGTACTTTTCTTCGTTGCAAGGAATGCAGTTAATCTTTTCGTTATCATCGCCTCGTAATTTCTTTACGAATAAATGACTGTCGTATCCGGATAAATTATGTAGCAGTACTGGGAAAAACTTAGGGACTTTATAACGTAGATTACAAATGTTATGAGCGGCCCCTCTATATTTTCCAGTTAAATGACAGTGGTCTCGAACTCGATCATCGCCAAGTTCGCCTTCGCAAATGTGGCAAACAGTAGCCGAGTCGTATAGCTCCTTGTCTTCCTTCCCGAATATCATGTCTTTTGGAAATTTAAATCGCTTGTAAATGTCTTTTATATCGTCTATAAGAGTGTCTATAAATATCTGCGCTACATCATCGCCTTCGTTCTCCGCTGTGAACATTACCGGGGCTTTCGAATATAAGTCATCATCGAAACATTTTATATAATAACAGAAAGAACTCGGAACGTGTTTTTGGTATTTGTTGGTGTAGGACGTGTTAGGATCTGGTTGACAAGTGTCTATAGGTTTAATAAAACTTTCGAAATCGGCGTAGACTACGAAGGGGACTCTCATCTTTCTATAGTAATTTTTAAAACTCAACATAGTTCCCGGTTCTGGAAGTTCTATCTTTTGCGCCTCGTGTTGGGAACAGTACGCGGTGTGTCTAGTAAGGTATTCTATTCGTGTATAACCGGTTAAACATCTTTTGCAATAGTACATCGAACTATGGTTATGTTCCGTTCGTGTCGACATCAATCTGTTAAAGTTCTTTATCCAACAATAATGCTTCTTTTCACCATCAGAAATGAGTAATAGATCTACACACCGATCGTTCTCATGCTTTGATAAATATAATGGGAACAGGTTAACATCTTTCTCATAACCAAAAACATTAATACTAACATTATTATTTCTCTCAAACCCATTTATCACGTTAGCATCCGCCGCTGCTGGGAATTCGATGCCAGACCAATTAAGTTCCTCAGACTGCTTGATTAATTCTTTCGTAATTCTTTCCGAATCTCTCACAACAGGGTTTAAGGCTCTCGTCACGCACCACTTGAAACATTCTTCGTCTTCGTTCTTCATATTAATAATTCCCTTTTTACTCGCTAAACATTTCGGTAGTGGAATGTAAGAACTACCTTTCAGCGGTTTATAAACAACCGCGTTGATTTCTAATTTCTGAACCGCTCTGAGTCTCCAGTTACTACCCCGCATCTGGAAGGTAGCCATCGACTCAATAATTTTATCTTTCGCGGTGTTATAAATTTCGTTTACATCGGTGGAGTCTAGAATCACCTCAGTCCTTGAAACGAATGGAAAATCTTTGGAATCTACTTCTCCAGTCTTCATATCAACGCGCTCCATTGCGCAGGTAAGGACAAAGTTGGTCTTTGTCTGACGATTCTTAAACAACAAGTCAACCACCTGTGCTCGAACGGCGTTAAGAAAAGATGCGGCATCGATACCTTTAGTCCCCTCTACCGCGTATTGCTTCGTGAAGCCCTTGATGGCCGAAGCCGTTTGATGAATTTCAAACTTTGGTTTATTAATTACTTTCCTAAAATATGAAGTAATTTTTGTTTTCATTACCCCAAAGTTCTCCTTTACGATTTTCATTGGTTGCTTAGGTATGTTCCTTTCGATCACCTTAGCACACGTTTTAATCGCTAACATAGTTTTGTTGTATACGTTTCGTGCTGTTGAGGTTGGCGCGGGTGTTTGTGTTGGGATTGGTGCAAAATATGTGGGGATTAGTGTTTGGGTGTCGTTAGCTTCAATTTTAGCGATCAACTCCGCTTTTCGCAGTCTCGTATATCCAACCAAGCCGCTCTGCTTGGCGATTTTTCTTAATTCGATAACAGTTTTCTTCGAGTAGTTCATTTTATATTGGGGTTGTATGTCTTTAAGCTGTTTTAAGAAAATATTTTCATACATGTTTATGTGTGCATAACGGATTAGCCTTTTACCGAGTTATTGGTTGATTTTATTCGACCCGTGTCTCTAGCTTCGTGCACGGAGGAGATGTTTCATCCTACGCTATAGGTTAGTAACTGTTTTCCAACCTATTAGGTCACGATTTGAACCTAGGATTGGTCAACTGCGTCAGGTGCCGATCTTTTCCTCTACTTATTTATGCTGCATTTGTTCTCGAGTCAACAAACTGTGTCGCTGACGCTGAGATTGAGCATTTGCTTCAAGTGACTTGCAGCAAATGCTCAATCTCAGCGTCAGCTTCTTGTTCGTTTGCCGTTTCTTGAAGACGTCGCCGTTCATGAGCCTGAGAGTTTGAAGAAAGCCTAGCTTGTCTTTCGGGTGTTGTTTCTTGTGTTCTCTTTCTGGCATAAGATATTGCTCTTGCAGACCGCCCACTTGTGAATGGTTGCGGTTGTAAATGCTCTTTATTTTGATTTTCTTCATCAAATCTCGTTTTAGAATCTTGACTCAATCGTTTTCTGTATCTTCAGATTCGCTCTCTAGCTCTACGAAGTTTCTTTCAACAGGATTCTGATCCACCCGGCCACTTGTGGATGGTTGCGGTTGTAAATGTTATTTATTTTGATTTTCTTCATCAAATCTCATTTTAGAATCTTGACTCATTCGTTCTCTGTATCTTCGGATTCGCTCTCTAGCTTGACGACGTTTTTTTCCCAAAAGGATTCTCATCTATAATGGCTATGGAAGAGAAATTTAAAATGTGTTTTCCAATATGCTTAAAATTAATTATATATATATATATATAATTAATTTTAAGCATATATATAGAATGAAGGGAAGATTTACGTCATTTGGTGCCAATACGCTTGAAATTAACAATATATTTGGTAACTTCAAAACATCAAACATTAAAGCATAAAACAAAAACTGATCCAATCCGAAATCTATTTCATAAGGCATCTTTAAAATGTTCTATTTCAGTGACATGAAACTACATAGAAAGCTGAGAAAGTCACAGTGACCGCGAAGCTATTTAAAATAAACGGCAATAAATAAATTTCTATTTTTATTAACTCTTTTAATGTAGGCAGTGGTTAAAGTGTTTTGGGTGTGAAGGTGAAAGAAGAGTTTCACTGGAACGCATGTGTGAGCAGTGGGAACAGAAGCAAAGCATTTCGAGAGATGTGGGAACGCCGTCCCCACCCACTTTAAAAACTGAACATAGGTGGCATTGTTGAGATAATTGCCGCGATAACTTATTAGGGCCTAGTCTACTCTATAGAAGTAATATCCTGAGGTGACAGAGCTAACTGTCTTCGTGCATTTTTAGTTGTTAAGGATACGCTACTTTATTTGGTCTTTCAGATGCGTTTAGGCGCAAGCTATGCGCTCATTAATAAGCTGTTGCCACACGCTAAGCTTTAGATTCACGCTTAAGAAATTAGGAGTTAACGATTACAATTACGATTGAAGGACCTACCTGCTTCCATCCTTGTTAATGTAGACGCCATTGTATAAAGTTATTCAGCCGAAGCAGTCTCTGTTCATTTTATGAGCCATTTGCAGAGAGATCAGTATTGTGACGTCATGGGCTATTGATTAGCTGGCCGACCAACGAGAGTAACGTTACATACGTGCGATACAAAGTTGACGCGTGAATGAGATTTCTGCTTCCTTATATATACACGGTGGTTCAATGAAAAGTAAGCCAAACTTTATAAACAAATATTAAAACTTGAACTATATTTTATTAATAATATTTTCAAAATAAAAATATGCACATACTTTTTTATTTAATGACTTCCGGTTTTTATTTCCTACTAAAAAAGCAGACGATAGAAAACATAAACAAGAAACTAGCAATTTCCAGGAAATGCTTTTTAGTAAAGAAGGTTTACACATGATAAAAGGTTTGAGGGAATCCGAGAATTACAGCAGCCGTCAATTTCTACGAGAGTTCCCAGAAAAACATTTGACAAGAAGCGGATTAGATAAATTGCTTAGAAAAATTAGTGTAACAGGGTCAGTCGACCGCGTCATTGGTAGTGGCAGACGAAGGTCATCGCGCACTGAAGAAAACGTTGCTTTTGTCGGAGATCTGATTTTGAGTCAAGAGGATGCTCCGAATACTCATAGAACAACACGTCAAATATCCAGAGAAACCGGAATTCATCGGTCCAGTGTTGTTCGAATAATCCATAAAGACCTTCAACTCAAGTGCCTTAAGAAGAAGCCAGCACAGGAACTGACGGAAGCTAATCGTCTGACACGTTTGAACAGAACAAGAAAACTGTTGAGAAGATATCCTCGTCATATGGTTAACTTTATCTTCTTTACTGACGAGAAGTTGTTCACCGTTGCACGACCAAGTAACACCCAGAATGATCGCCTGTACGTCACGCGTGGCACTAAAAAAGGCAGGTTACTGCAAACGCGTACCCATTTCAGCAAATCTGTTATGGTGTCCGTTGCGGTTTCGACGCTTGGTCGTTCCCATTAATTTTGGTCCTCATTGATCCTGGAGTAAAAATTAACGAAGCCTATTATCGCGACGTTCTGCTGTCACAACATCTTCTACCTGTTATCAGAAATCTGGCCCCAGAAGGCTTTTTTGTTTTTCAACAGTACAGTGCCCCAGCCCACAGAGCCAGGGAAACCATCGAAATGCTAACAAGTGAGACACCAGACTTCATTTCTCCAGCATTATGGACTCCGAACAGTCCAGATCTAAATCCTGTCGACTATAAAGTGTCGACAGGAGCGTTATGCAAGAACGAGTCTACCAGGCAGAATCCATGATGTCAACGATCTGAAGCAACGCTTGTTGGAAGTGTGGGATGGTCTGGATCAGAGGATAATCGACGATGCTGTTGCCCAATAGCGCCAGCGCCTCCAGGCTTGCGTGCAAGCAGAAGGAGGACATTTTGTGGGGCGTGGTGGCTCAGTGTTAAGTTCGGCGCTTTGTGACTGCAGGGTTGCAGGTTTGAATCCCACTCTAGCCGCTGCGTACGGACCTTGGGCAAGTCCTTCACTCGCAATTGCTCGTGGCGCTTCGGCGTGAAACTTCCGGCACAGTATCAATGCTGTAGTCGGGAGCGCGCCTCTGAGTAGTAGTTGACTTCGAGAGGCGCTATAGAAATATCCTGAATAATAAATTAATAAATTTTGAACATCATCTTTAATTAAATAATCAAACCATACAACTGAGAGTTTCTTCACAAAAATATTAAATACTATTTTCATGTTAGAAGTACCTATATGAAATAAAAAGTCTGGCTGACTTTTTATTGAACCACCGTGTATAATAATAATATTATTATTATTATTATTATTAAAATTATTATTATCATCATCATTATTATTATTTGCTATTTAAGGCATTCAATGGAATTGGCAGATTACACTGAATATCTTGTTTGTCAGAAACTTTTGTTGAAAAGTGAGTTTATTTCCGGCTTAAAGTGTAAAGTCTAACTTCTGAAAATCCTCCGACGATCAGTTGTTTCTTTTCTTCGTCATAATAAAATCTCATTGGCGTTCGAATCTTCATTTCTTCTTCTTTTCCTTTTGTTGGAGTAAGAATCCGATTCCATTTAAGATCGGAATCCAAGATAATTACTCTATTATTCTCTGTGTCAGCCAAAAATACTTGATCGTCTGAATCGAGTGAGAGATATTCAGGATCATTCAGTTCTTGTGTTTCATCTGAAGGAATAAAACGACGGATGACGATTTGTCCATCTCTGGTCATTTCACTTACGCCCCACTTCCATACCCTCTCTCTCCCAATTGACCCACTCCCTCCCTCTTTGTTATCCGTCCAGCTGTGAAGAATGAAGAAATTCCCGATGGATGTTTTCACTGCATGAATTGGGTTGTTGATGTCTCTTGGTAACTGAACGGATCTAAAAAGTTCTGCGTCTGATCCGTAGATCATCAGAATCGACGATGAATCGTTGACCACCAACAACTGACCAACACTGGACACTGACAGAGTAGATGGATGATAATCAATGGTCAGCCATTTGATGATTTTGTGTTCATCATCTGTTTCTTGTATTATCTTCCAGACACATTTCTTTCTTTGGTCAGAGACGTAGAGACAATTTTCCCTCTCACTGGATCCAATGTCCCAAGGATCTTTAATCTCTGTTACTACGAATGCATGCTGAAGACGAAATGGATTTCGATTATGGAAGACACTAAGTAGGCCTACACTTGGAGCAATAACACGAATAACATTTACGTATGATCGACAGAGGACGTAGATTTCATTTCTTAGCTTAGTAACTCCCCAAACATATTCATTGCTTCCTATGTTGATTCTCTGAATAGAGTTGACGGAAATCGGACACACAACTAAAATGAAAACAAAAATAATAACTAATGCGCATTAATTGACTGTTAATAGCATCTTTCTTATTTATATTTGTATTATAATTTACTGCTACTATTTAACTTGTTTTCAATTATTAATTTCTTTGTTTATGTGTTGTTATTATTATTTTGATTATATAATTAGAATTAAAGCGCTTCTGGAAAATGTTTGGAAATTCAATGCCTCTCACTCACAACTAAAATAAAACAAAATTATTAATATATTAATAGCTAACTATTATTATATATTTTTTTATATTTATTTCGGATATTTCTATAGCGTCTCCTCAAGTCTACTACTAGGCCTACTCAGAGGCGCTCCCGACTAAAGCATTGGTATACTGTGTCTGAGTTTTCACGCCGAAGCGCCACGAGCAATCGCGAGTGAAGGACTTACCCAAGGTCCGTACGCAGCGGCTAGAGTGGGATTCGAACCTGCGACCGCGCCGAACTTACCACTGAGCCACCACGCCCCAATCGGAAAAGCCGCGGCGACTTTCCAGAAGATGGGAAAAATATGGAGGTCGGCCACAATAGGAAGGAGCACCAAGATGCGCTTATACAATGCAATCGTGGTCGCAACAGCAATCTACGCCTGTGAATCATGGAAACGCACCAAAAAAATCACAGAGGCTGAATGTCTTCTACAGAAGATGTCTACGAACCATACTAGGCATCTCATGGAGGGACCACGTCAGCAACGCGGAGGTCCTGACTTTGACCGGGGCGATAGAGCTTGAGACGATTGTGGAGACGAGAAGAAGAAGGATGGCTGGACACATACTACGATTACCGGTACAGAGACCGGCAAAGAAGAAAAAACCTCGGGGGGGGGGGGTAAAGAAGAAATAGAGGACGTCCAAGAAGACCTGGAGAAGCACATTCAAGGAGGATCTAGCGGCGATGGGTGTCGAATGGAGTGAGGCAGAGGCCATCGCAGACAACCGTACAGAGTGGAGGAATCTTGTCGCCCGATGTTCTGCAAAGAACGCAAGGAACTAAGAGAGAGAAGAGAGAGAGAGAGAGAGAGAGAGAGAGAGAGAGAGAGAGAGAGAGAGAGAGAGAGAGAGAGAGAGAGAGAGAGAGAGAGAGAGAGAGAGAGAGAGAGAGAGAGAGAGAGAGAGAGAGAGAGAGATTATACATTCAGTATGTTTCTATTATACTGTAGGAACTAGAATTGAGTGTTTTTGGTTACTTAGATCATCGAATCTCTTACCGTGTGTTTCTATATTTTATTATATTTGTAATATATTAATTTTATTTGCTCCTCATTGTCTATTCCATTGTATGACTATCGTTCTGAGATTGTCTGCTGGCTTTAGTGCTTCCATATCTCGATACCGACATTTTAACCTCAAAATATCTTGCTTTCTATCTGACTACCTGTCCCTGTTATTAATGTCTAAATACACTAGGCCTACTCTCTATCTTTTTACATGTTTCCATCTCTGCCCTTTTCCATGCACTTATACCATTTGTGTATTTGTCTTCCAATCCTATTTTATGGTTTCTTCCAATGTCTCGATTTCACTCAACGAAGAATACATAACGCAATTTAATTTTCTCTCTCTATAACAAACATTTGTCCATTTCTATTTCAATTATAGTTACTCTAGTCTTTCTTTTAGTAACTAAGTTTTTTTTCATTAATAAAGGCCCTATTGATAACATGTTTAGGTTTGTTAATGATGACTGCGTTCATAAAAACTTGCCAACGGGTTTCCTGAATTGATTCCGATCAATGCTGATAATCTTTGAAGTAGATGGTTGAATATTTACAAAGAATACATCTCTAAGCTCATTCGATTCGTACAACCTCTGAATATGGTCAAGGGCTGCTTGTGAATGACACCAGATCCAAACGACCGCAGTATGTCTGTCCAAATGAGAGTTCAGGATTTCTATGCCTTCCTCCCTCAGTTGACTGATGAGTTTATCAGTTTGATGTGACCACGGTTTGGTTCTGTTTAGAAGATCTTCGATTTCTTTATGAAGTAGCTGTGTTTCCATTGACGTTGTACACTTTGGACTGCGAGTTTGCACTTTGATATTTATTACACCTAAAAGCACAAACGTATTTCAAAAGTCAAACTACTTACTCAAGCGTAGTTTTAGATGACTGCAGTTGAATTAAAACGCGGTTCGCTTCCCGAAGGTGGCTTATTTCAGAGATCTAAATCTCGGGCTAGCACGGTCCCAACACGGGGACCTTAAATGGCGTGACACCCATTCAAACGGGCAGCGGTGGTGAGGGATCTCAATTCATTGAAAAATGAGCATTGTCGAGGCCATATACGGTCGCTATAGAAAATCGCGTACATTTACATTTACATTTTAAAATATTCTTTAGGTTGCAAACACGTGACCAACACGGAGTTCGTCTAATTTTAAGCGAAATACCAACTGGATATCCTTTTCAAATGAAATGTCAAAATTGGTCAAGTCTTTATGACGCGCCCATTTGTGAATTCGCGTCACAACGCAAGTACCAGGATAAAATAATTTCAACAGTCAGCGAAATACGTTGTCATAAGGATTTGGGAGCAGCACAGCCAGAGGCAGTGAATTAAATAACATCTTCTGTGTGTGCTAAAATGCACAAAACCTCAATACTTGTTTCGTTTGGATAAACAGCTAGCAAGTGGAAGCCGATCTTCCTTTTTTCCTTGCGGATTTAAGTGTGCAAAGAAATACGCAACTGAACATGCTTTTCAAATAAAATATCATTTTATAACGTGCCAATATATGAATTCACGTAAAAACGGAACCATCCGGATAGATCAGTTTCTATAGTCAGCGAAACACGTTGTGATTAAGATAAGGGAGCATCACATCCAGAGGCACTGAATTAAGAAGTGTGTGCTGTGTGCAAGAATGCACAAAATCTCAGTATTTTCTTTACGTTTGTGATAAGCAGCGGGCAATTTGAAGGTGATGAAGATTTTCACACGACAGAATAAAATGTGAGTGGAAAGCACACGTCAGCAAAAGAAATTGATGCTATACCACGAAGTGCATTGAAGCAGTAGGCCTACGATGAGTTTCAAGTTTAGCATATTTAGGTAATACTGAAATTATTTAAAAACGAAATATTTTGGCTTCAACTTCTGCTAAGGCTTTTCGTGGGAAATTACTGTGACAAAAATGTCTAGGTTCCCCTCCTCTAGTAAGCTTGAGTTGGACTGGCTCTTTGGGGTCTTTGATTTTTTTTGTGTTCTGTTGTTTTGATGCTGTAATGTTTGACGCTAGCCTCATTGATATGCATTTACTCCGGAGGAGTTTATTAGCGCTGAAGTGTCTTTGCTAGGCCTTTGCTAGCCTCATTGATATGCATTTACTCCGGAGGAGTTTATTGGCGCGGAAGTGTCTTTGCTAGGCGTTTGCTAGCCTCATTAATATGCATTTACTCCGGAGGAGTTTATTAGCGCTGAAGGGTCTTTGCTAGGCGTTTGCTAGCCTCATTGATATGCATTTACTCCGGAGGAGTTTATTAGCGCTGAAGTGTCTTTGCTAGGCGTTTGCTAGCCTCATTAATATGCATTTACTCCGGAGGATAATTACTCCGGAGGAGTTTGTTGGCGCCAAACCTGTTTATGCTAGGGATCCGATAGCCTCATTAATATGCATTTACTCCGGCATGCTTTTACTCCGGAGGAGTTGGGTGATGGGCCAGAAGGAATATAAATAGGAGGAGAATCGAGCAGTCGAGGTTGCTTGAAGTCGAAGTTGCTTGAAGTCGGAGCTGCTGGAAGTCGGAGTTCTTGAAGTGAGAGAGTCAGAGTCAGAGTCAGAGTCGAAAGAGAGAGTTAGAGTAAAGAGGTCGAGTACATTGTCGATCGATTTGTCGAATTGTAATTCGTGAATCTATATGATACAGACTGTCAGTAACTTGCGAACAGTGATTGCGATTTAGTTGAGAATTGCATTTTGAGTTAAATGAATCCGAATTAAAAGTTGAATCGGAATTTCACGTGTCTTCTTGAGTCTCCTGCCAGACCACGGGAGCCGGGCGCACGACGGGACATCCGGATAACTCGATAAGGTCTCCTGGTTTAACGTTGCATCGAGTTGTCCGCACCCTACCACTTACAGTTCCCGATACAACAGGGAAACGCGCATGAACGCCGGCTGTTACGCAACAATTTGGTACCAGAAGTGGGGTCTGGTTCGGAAGAAGACGATCTTTTCGACGGTACTTTTCTCTCTCGTGGATTATTACAAGTATTGGGATGACGGACGAGGATCAGGCGATAATCTACTCGCTCCTGGATGTGGATGAGCCGCAACCTACCCAGCCAAGCAGTTCAACTCCGGTTGCAAGCAAGACCATGAAGAGGGCCACATTCGACCCAGATCAATTGCACGAAAGTATTGATTTCGACGCGCCGGGATCGACTACGCCGAAACCGTCGGTCGTGAAGGAAGAATCATCAAGCAAGTCAAGACCGTTGGAAAACGCCGGAGTTGTCCTCGGTTATCGGAAGGCACCAATGAAAACGGGAAAATTTGACGGCACGGGCTCGTTAGAATCCTTTCTCGCACAATTTGAGGTGTGTGCACGCCACAACGGATGGACTGCGGTGGACCGGGTCGACTTTCTGCGCTGCGCCTTGGACAAAGCGGCGACCCAACTATTATGGGATTTTGGGTCGCAACCGGACGTTACCTACGAGGAACTGGTGGAGCGCTTACGACAGCGATACGGCACTGAGGGACAAGCGGAGACCTTCAGGACGCAATTGTATTACCGCCGCCAACGAGCAGACGAGACGCTGAGCACGCTTCTTCACGACATCCGGAGATTGGTGGTACTGGCCTACCCGGTGCCATCGAACGAGACCACCGAAATAGTCGCCAAGGACGCGTTCTTGGAGGCTCTGCGAGATCGGGAACTGTCGTTAAAGGTGCGGGAAAGAGAACCTAAGACGTTGGATGAAGCGTTGCGAACGGCGCTTCGTTTGGAAGCCTACCAGAGGACTTCGGAGTCGGAGGATCGGCGGAGACCACCCAATCGTGTGCGTGGGACCGCTGAGGCCGACGCTACAAGCCAGCTCCAGTCACAATTGGACCGATTCCTGACGACGCAGCGGGAGGAACAAAGACGATGGCAGAGGGAGTTCCAGGCCAAGATCGACCAACAATTTGAGGAGTGGAAAAATAGCGCAACAAGGAGTCGAGACGCGATTCCCGAGGTTAGCGGCAGAGCCAGCAACTCAACGACGAACGTGTCCAACCAGGGGCGGACGACGACCTGCTTCGGGTGTGGCCGACCGGGTCACATCGTTCGGCACTGTCGTCAGAGACGACGGCCTTTCACCCGTACTCTCAACGCTGCCACCGCGACTCCAGAGGAGCAAGCCATGGAAGCAGACGTTGCGGTGAACCATACTACACGCCAGCGGACGCCCAACAGAGCCACCAACAATGCCATATACATCCGAGGATCCATTAACGGAGGGACGCAACTATGTTTGATCGATACCGGATCCGAGGTGAGCCTTGCACCCTTGTCGTCAATTAACGGTTTAGAGTTACGCCCATGTTCTAGATATTTGATGGCTGCTAACGGGACGGAAATTAAGGTTTTGGGAGAGGTGACGATTCCGCTCAGGGTATGGCATGGGTTTGCACTAGAGACCACCTTCCTTGTTTCTGATCAAATAGCAGAGGCAATGCTGGGAATGGACTGGCTTAGACAACACCGCTGCCGGTTGGGTTTTGGGACTGGTGCGTTATTTGTGGGACGTAAGAGGATTCCCCTAGTGAAGGGCAATGGGTCTGCATGGTGCAGGCGAGTGATTGTAGCAGAGGAGGTATTGGTACCACCGAAATGTCAACAGGATATCGGTGCAAAGACCCTATACTCAGATTTGAACCCCGTCTATAGCGGCAACACTCTGGACAGCTTCGACAAAACCGCTGCACCTCCCGCGACCATCCAACCCAATAGGCTCTACGCCTAATCTGCCAACTGGTCCTTCGAACTCGCAGGTGCCCACCGGCGTGGATGATAGAGGCCCAAGAGCTTCAGCCGGGTGTACACGTTGCTCGGGTGATCGTGGGAGAGAACGCCTGCTCTCCGCAAATACGGGTCGTTAATTTAACGGAAGAAACTGTTAGGTTGGAGAAGAATAAATCACTGGGAGGGCTCCACCCGGTAGAGGTACCGTTGCGCGAAGATAGGAAGGAGACAGCGGGAAGCGAGGAAATCTTAGACGTAAAGGACGTCTTAATGGGTAATCTTCCCGAGGAAGTTCCGGCAGATTCGAGGGAACGGCTGAGCAAGTTGCTTAGTGAGTATGAGGATGTATTTTCACAGAATGAACGGGACTTGGGAAGAACGTCGGCTGCTATGCACCGAATTGATACCGGGGATGCTGCTCCGGTGCGGCAACCGTTGAGGCGGCAGCCTTTTGCATACAGTAATGTTATCGACGATCAGTTGGGACAGATGCTGGCTGATGGAATTTTAGAACCGGCGATAGGATCTAGTGATCCTATCGTGATGGCGCAAAGTGAGGACCATGATTTGAAGATGGTGCGACGATGGTTGGAGGATGCAGGAAAGACACCCGACCTGATCGAGATTCTGCATGAAAGTGCAGCGGTGAAGGTGTACTGGCACCAGAAAGAGAGTCTATACTTGAGAGAAGGGGTGATTTATAGGAAGCGAGCGGATGAAGTTGAGCAGTTGTTATTACCTAAGTCGCTCAGAGAGGAGTTTTTAAGAATAGCACACATCGGGATAACGGGTGGGCACCTGCGAGTTCGAAGGACCAGGTGGCAGATTAGGCGTAGAGCCTATTGGGTTGGATGGTCGCGGGAGGTGCAGCGGTTTTGTCGAAGCTGTCCAGAGTGTTGCCGCTATAGACGGGGTAAAGCTCCACAACAAGGGCCCCTGCAACCATTACCCAGTGGGGAACCATGGGAAAGATTAAGTATTGACATTACGGGACCTCACCCACGTAGTCGTAGGGGTCATGTGTATATCCTTACGATAATGGACAACTTCACTAAGTTTGTGGAAGCTGTACCACTCGCCAACCAAGAGGCTGCGTCGGTTGCGAAAGCTCTTGTAGAAGTGGTGATAGTACGATATGGGGCACCATTACAGATATTAACAGATCAGGGCACTAATTTTGAAAGCCATCTTTTTAAAGAGCTTTGTCGGCTGATAGAGATAGACAAGGTGAGAACATCTAGCTATCATCCCAGTGGGAATGGGTTAATTGAGCGATTTCATCGTACGATGAACGCCATGTTGGGAAAACTGGTAAGCAGCCATCAACGGAACTGGGATGAACTCTTACCGTTTGTGTTGGGAGCCTATCGGTCATCCATCCATGAAGTAACAGGGTACTCACCCAATTTTCTGCTCTTTGGGAGAGAGACGCGTGCTCCTCTCGATTTAGTGTACGGCAGACCTAGTCCCATGTGGCCACGTCGCTTATGTGGAAGATATGGCTGAACGAATTCAAGTGGCCTATTGTGAGGTGAGGGAATGCCTGAAGAAAGCGGCAGAGCGCAGAAAACACGAATATGATCTTCGTGTCCGCCCCGTTGCCTTTGCTGAAAATGACAAAGTCTGGTACTTTTCACCTAGAAGATACAAAGGTCGCACTCCGAAATGGGAAAAGGCATACAGTGGTCCATTCATAATTTTACGGAGACTCGGGCCGGTGAGCTATTTAATTCAGCGCTCAAAGAAGTCACCCTCTTTCGTGGCCCATATTGACAAATTAAAGAAATACTACGAAGTTTCTGGAGAGGAAGAATTTGAGGATTCGGAGTCAGCTCCGCAGTTGCTGCACGAGACGACCACGGAGTTAACGAGACCACGAAGGGTTGCAAAAAGGCCCGTTCGGTTTGATGACTTCGTAGAATAAAGACTGCGTGATAGGAAGCATTGACGCTGTTATAAGGTTGCGGCTACGCTCTAAGCTCCATTTGGGTTTATGAGTAGAATTCATGCGGATTTTCGAGCTAAAAGAGTTACTTACTGATAGGCAGCATGTCAGAAGCGAATAGAGGTGGGATTTGGAACGCAAACCGGATTTCCAGGCTGCATGGCGAAATCTAAGTTCGACCCAGGATATTCTTTTGGAGCACCTATTGAATCACCATGACAACCAGGTCTGGAGGAAATTTTAATGATTTTTCTGGTGAAATGCAATGGGTGACGTCATAAATTCACTCCGAAGGAAAATCAACTGATATTCGGGTGAAATGCAATGGGTGACGTCACAAATCTACTCCGGAGGAAAATCAACTGATTTTCGGGTGAAATGCAATGGGTGACGTCACAAATCTACTCCGGGTAAAGACTATAACTGGTTGGGAGTTAGTGATTTAATCGCAGTGGTAAACGAAGGTACGGCAGAACTTCTTCATAATCGATGTTAGGCCAAGAGCATTGGCTTTTGTGTTCTGTGATTTTCTTTTCTTGTATTTTATCGGTATTAGACATAAGATTAGGTTAAAAGTTGAATCAAAAAATATATATAATCATTTTTCGAGTATTCGAATTAGTGCTGTAGTGATGTTCTGTTTCTGTTAACTTTCCGAAAGGGACTTCGTTTTTTTATTAGTGGGGGGAGAATGTGACAAAAATGTCTAGGTTCCCCTCCTCTAGTAAGCTTGAGTTGGACTGGCTCTTTGGGGTCTTTGATTTTTTTTTGTGTTCTGTTGTTTTGATGCTGTAATGTTTGACGCTAGCCTCATTGATATGCATTTATTAGCGCTGAAGTGTCTTTGCTAGGCGTTTGCTAGCCTCATTGATATGCATTTACTCCGGAGGAGTTTATTAGCGCTGAAGTGTCTTTGCTAGGCGTTTGCTAGCCTCATTAATATGCATTTACTCCGGAGGATAATTACTCCGGAGGAGTTTGTTGGCGCCAAACCTGTTTATGCTAGGGATCCGATAACCTCATTAATATGCATTTACTCCGGCATGCTTTTACTCCGGAGGAGTTGGGTGATGGGCCAGAAGAAATATAAATAGGAGGAGAATCGAGCAGTCGAGGTTGCTTGAAGTCGAAGTTGCTTGAAGTCGGAGCTGCTGGAAGTCGGAGTTCTTGAAGTGAGAGAGTCAGAGTCAGAGTCAGAGTCAGAGTCGAAAGAGAGAGTTAGAGTAAAGAGGTCGAGTACATTGTCGATCGATTTGTCGAATTGTAATTCGTGGATCTATATGATACAGACTGTCAGTAACTTGCGAACAGTGATTGCGATTTAGTTGCGAATTGCATTTTGAGTTAAATGAATCCGAATTAAAAGTTGAATCGGAATTTCACGTGTCTTCTTGAGTCTCCTGCCAGACCACGGGAGCCGGGCGCACGACGGGACATCCGGATAACTCGATAAGGTCTCCTGGTTTAACGTTGCATCGAGTTGTCCGCACCCTACCACTTACAGTTCCCGATACAACAGGGAAACGCGCATGAACGCCGGCTGTTACGCAACATTACTTTCTACATAGTGGCCATAACCAAGTGTGGGAATACTTTTATAACGTTTCTTCGGAATTTAATTTTTCAGTGAAAGTACCGTATTGTGACCTCTTTCTTTGAAGATTTCACAAGTTTTCACTACTTGTATTGGAGTTGTGATAAATAAATTAGGCCTATGCTATTAGTCCGTTGGCATATGTAAGGGAACACACATTTTGGGTAGAATCTTGGCGATGATGTTTAAATTAATGGTATGATAGTTCTGAAGCAGAAAAATGCTGTTGCCAAATTTTCTTTCATGGCCTACGTACCCTAGCGGACGTTTTAACATGACGTCATATACTCACCTTAAAAAGCCAAATTAGTCAGCTTGGTGTAAAAATTGCTAGTAGTAGTCCTTATAGGCTTCTGGTGCAATTAGGCCAATTAATTATTTAACTAATAGGCCATTAACTAATTAATAGGTCATTAATTATTTAAATAATTAAACAGCCATTAATTATTTAAATAATTAAACAACCATTTTTGTGGTTATCGGAGGAGCGAAAGTGATCTGTTCAAGGACGCGACTTGGAAAAGTGATCTGGTAACGGCACCTCGCTAGTTATGATGATGTGCATGCTCGTGTGAGTGTGTGCGTGTATCTTAGGTGTTTTATTCGCGTTCTCTGTCAAAAAATAAATAAAAAACACGGGTTTAGGGTAGGATTCGATCCCGCGACCGTGCAGTCACAAGGCAACGACATACACCACTACTTCATCGACACCAACGGTATGTGCAAGAGTACCACGCCTTATAATAGTATTTGTGGAGAAACAGAGAAATTTATTGCAAGCGTAATACTTAATATTCTGTTTAAATATGTTATTTTAGGGCATAAACATATATCCTGTAGGCTATATGTCGTGTTATAATAATAAAATGCCTATTTAAGCATTGCTAGAAGGATAAAATACGTGCGCTAGGCGGCTCCACGTTTTTTGGCCAACGCACAACGACGGTTCTAAGGTCCTTGCGTCGATGCAATGGTCTTTAACGACATCGAAAGGTCTAAAGTGCGCTTGAATGGTCTGTATGCCGTTGAACGGTCTGTACGTCGACGCAACGTCTGCACGTCGATGAACGGTCTTGGCAGGACCGAAAACGTTGCGTATGCGTTGTAAAATATCATTGCATCATACATAGAAATCGCATCAGCGTTGTGAAGTGTTACATCATCTCTTTAAATGGCGCATGCGCTGTGAAGCATTGCATCATACATAGAAATTGCATAAGCGTTGTGAAATGTTACATCATCTTTTGAAATAGCGCTTGCGCTGTGAAGCATTGCATCATCCCAAATTTCTGCCTATAAAAAACGGTTGGCATTCGCATTGAACATTCTTATCGATGGAACCCATGGACGTAGATCATCAACGGTATTCGCAGAAGAGATCTTATACACAGGCATTTCTGGATGAAGCGGTAGGCCTATGTATATTGTCTGCATATATAAATTTATTTATATTTGTTTAATAATAATGACGTCGACAAGCCGCAGCACTGTTTACAGTGGAAGAAACAGTTAGCCTACGTAAAGTTATTCTCTGACTCGAGCGAGTTAAGATAAGATAAAAGATAAGAATATTCTTTAATATACCAATTGCTATCCGTATTTTGGTTTTGCATACATGGTTATGATCAAACATCATGGTTGTGATCAAACATCAAGGTTGTGATCAAACATAGTTAAAGCAGTCGACATAATTATTATCATTAAATCTAATTTAGCATCCTTAGATGAAAGTTGTGCTCATCATGCCTTCAGCCGAAGGGATTGTGCAATTACGAACCCGCGGGCGTTGTTGGTAAGGGGTAGCCTTCACCGGCGGCAGCAGCTCATGCAGTCCATGATCCCCATCCGCTAGGATTGCGGCGAAGAGGCTGGAATCGGCCTTGAGGCATAACTGTTCAAATGAGGGAGTGTTATCAAGGAGGTATTGGTATTTGATAAATCGGCGTTTTACGGGCTGGAGTCTGTCCCGATCACCCTGACAATTAAAGCCCCACCAAGTGGGGATGGCGTACAGCATGCTGGCAAGAATTTAGGCCCTCACCTCCAAGATTTATTTTTGACAGAGAACGCGAACAAAACACCTAAGATACACGCACACACTCACACGAGCATGCACGTCGTCATAACTAGCGAAGTGCCGCTACCAGATCACTTTTCCAAGTCGCGTCCTTGAACAGATCACTTTCGCTCCTCCGATAACTATAAAAATGGCTGTTTAATTAATTAATTAATTAATTAACTAATGACCTACTAATTAAGTAATGGCCTATTAATTAATTAATTGGCCTAATTGCACCAGAAGACTACTACTCACAGAGTTATATAGCATCGTTCACGTCATTCGCGGTCACATAGGCATCTACACAGAAGCCAGAGACCAGCAAAATGTCGAGAAGCTATCACTCATTATCGCATGATAGTTTCGGAACAGCTACGAACATCTGTGCCCAGACATGATCTGCCTGATAGGCAGCGCTCTTGGTGTGTTTCACAAGTGCAGCTTGAATTAGTGGAAGACTGATATGCCTTTCTGTGAGAACGGCTGCTTCCGTGCCTCATTCACCTTCTCCTCACTGCTCGCACGGTCATACAGAAGAACTACGAAGCGCTCCAGTACATCGAGCTGATCGTCAGCAGAGTTGGGAGTTGATGGTAAGGTGCAAAAGGCTGGGGTAACGTAGTTGAATATCTTCCAAATGTCCCACAAGTCCTTTTTCTATGGCCAGCAAAGAATGATAATGTGTCACATCCGCTAAATGCGTGTAGGAAGGGCACTATTCTGGCCCAAAGGCACATGGCATCTCATGGGTTGGTAGTTACCTCGAGCTTCTGCCTGAGGGAAAGCCAAACCACAGTTCGTCAGTGCTGAGCTGCTGAACTGCTATTATGGCTAACACCAACCAGGTGCCATGTACCATACCATCCCATACCACATCTACCCTATGCACTTGCTCCAGCTTTTTTGTGATGTAAGGCAAAAAACATGGGAGGCATAATCTAAGAAGGTGCATGCAGTGTCAGGCTTCAACATGCTGACTATGACTGCATCATCCAGGATAACACCAACAACAGTATGTGCACCCAGTGAAAGACCTGGCTGGATAACTGGGATGGCGTCATCTGTTGAAGTGAAACCACCTCTTCAAGGGGCTCACAATGTCTGATTTGGTTCCTAGCCGCAATTTGCCCATTTTCTAAAGTGATGGTCAGTGTTAACCGTGCGAGCAGTGAGGAGAAGGTGAATGAGGCACGGAAGCATCTGTTCTCACAGAAAGGCAGATCAGTGGATGACCTTCCACCAATTCAAGCTGCACTTGTGGAACACACCAAGAGCACTGCCTAAAAGGCAGGTAATGTCTGGGCACAGATGTTCGCAGATGTTCCTAAGCTACCATGTCCTGGTGAATGGGGGTAGCTGCAAACGATCGAAGGAGGCTGGGTAGTGAAGTGGACAACACTTGCCAAAGCTTCTGAACAGAAATCTCAGATGTGGCTGCGAGAAGGGCTGTAGGGGATAGCGCAAATGTGTGATAGCTGCTCGACAGTGTGCTGGTCTCTGGCTTCTGTGTAGAAGCCTATGTGACCGTGAATGATATGAACGATGTTATATAAGTCTGTGGGTAGTACTTTCTCTGGACTCTGGTTCCGAAATGTGGACTAGCTATAATATCGTACAATGTATATTTACGAGAGCATTAGTAACATGCTGAATTGCTGATATACCATAAGTTGTTTACTTCCACATGAACATGAACACAATAACAAGTTTCCGAAATGGTTAGTTCCCTTGCAATCCTTGCCCAAACTACTGTACTCTTAACAACCAAAATTATATTCATAATTTTTAGGTCACCTTAACTTCAAGATGGCTACCACAATTTGTTTTTCTCTTGTAGGTATGTAATTGCAATTAGTTCTTTTGGAAAGTTTGCCCGTAAATATGTATGGTTAGACATCAAGGTCACGATTCTAAGTGAACTAGAAGCTGAGATATTGAAAAATCTTGATTTGTTGCTGCAAAATGGCTGCCATCGAGGCCAGAGGGAAAATTTGCGATGGCCCCATAGCTAAGAAAATTTCCATAGGACATGTTCATCCTATGTACCACATTTCATGCTTCTATCAGTCAATGTGCAATTGGTTCATATTTTGCACCGGGCTACCCCTTTCAGGTCACCTTAACTTCAAGATGGCTACCACAATTAGCTTTTCTCTTATAGGTAAGTGATTGCAATTATTTCTGTTGAAATCTTTGCCCATAAATATGTATGTTTAGACACCAAGATTAGGATTCTAAGTGAACTAGAAGTTGAGATATTGATAAATCTCAATTTTCGGTCGGCCATTTTGGAAAATGGCTGCCACTGAGGCCAGAAGGCTAATCTGCAATGGCCCTATAGCTTAAGATGTTCTTCATCGTATGTTGCTACCATATGCCAAATTTCATGCTTCCAACATCACTTGCGCAATTTTTACACCAAGCTGACTGACTAATTTGGCAGTTTTTAAGTCGACGATATGACGTCATATTAAAACGTCCGCTAGGGGCGTAAACCATGAAAGAAAAATTGGCAACAGCATTTTTCTGCTTCAGAACTAACATGTAATTAATTTAAACATCATTGCCAAGATTCTACCCAAAATGTGCCTTCCCTTTCTTTTTGCGACATAAGACGACGGACTATATGGCTACTACATGACACGATAGAATATAATTAGTAATTATTTAAGGTCTCTGGACGATCTTGACGTAATTCGATGTAAATGCATATCTGCTATTATTATTATTATTATTATTATTATTATTATTATTATTATTATTATTATTATTATTATTATTATTATTATTATTATTATTATTATTATTATTATTATTATTATTATTATTATTATTTGTTATTATTATTATCATTATTATTATTATTATTTTTATTATAATTATTATTATCGAGATTACCATTGCATTATCATTATCCGGTAATATTAAAATCAGGATTCTGGTTCCCCATCGTGCCTAGGCACGCGATGGCATTGAACCTCTGGATTGTGATGGATATTTTTTGTTACAGGAAGAAGGTTTCTCGTGGATCTTCCGTTATTCTTGTTAACCGTCGTCCTAGTTCTTTCATAAACGCCGAGCCTTCGTGGTCCATGGGTCCCATCGTTTCTATTGCAATCGGTGTGAAACTGTATTTCGTCAAAAGCTTCGCGTATTTGGACTTCTTTCGAATTGCGGCTATTTCTGCAGCTCCCTCCGCTGCTGTAGACGTCTCGGCCAAGTATGATGGCGCAAAAGTGTCAATAATCGTAACATCCCAAAATAGGGAACGTCCGCTGTTACACGGAATCAGAGTTTGACCATCAGGTCTTTTCCCGTCTAGTCGGGAGAGGCCAGCCGGTTCCTTGATTGAAGGGGTGCCTGCCTTAATCAGACTATGTCATTTATTGATGCGTGTCTAGCGTGTCTGCCGAAGCTTAGTGAGCAAATCAATCCATGTGAGGCTCTGGCTGAAACCGTCGTTCCGCATGCGCATGTGTGTGGGGCACAGATGACTGCACCCAGTCTTAGGCCCACAGCCACTCTCAGCTACTCGTCATCCAGTCTTAGGCCTTGTGCTGTAAGCGGAAGAGCATGGAGTCAGTCTGAGGCGTGCGGGGCCTGTATAGCATTTAGCTTGGCCCGATCGTACGGGTCCTGAGATGGAGATGCGATCTCTGTCATGGCTGCTGATAACAATGGTATGTCCCATGAGGCCTGTTTGTAGTCTAAAGACGGGAAGGCGATCTTATCCACGATGCTCTGCTGCCAACGAGTTCTCATTATTTCCAAAATAGAGTCTTCAGGCACCTGTGTAAGGGCGAGGATGTGTGATTGGATGAGGTGAGATTTTGCGGCTGAAGCTAAAAAAGCTGGAAGTGCCAACGAAGAAGCTTTCCTTATTCCCAGCCCGCCCATCCTGATAGGCATGGAAGCGAGTGTCCATTGGTCGTCAGAAAGAGAGATGTTAAGAATGCTCTCGATGCCCGAGCGTAGTCTTTCGTCGAATCTCGTGAGGCCCGGGTGGTCATGACAGGGCGTGCAGCGCAAGATGTGGATAGTCTCGGCGCCCCTTTTGAGCTTCGTAGTATCAGGAGCGCATCCTGTCTTGGTATTTGTTCAAGTTTTTTCATGGCTCTTGCCAAGTTCGTCGTGACTGAGTTGAAGGATTCGTTAAAGGCCCCTCGTGACGATAGTGGTACGCCTAACAGTTTAGCTGATGATGGATCAATACGCAGGAATTGATTCGCAGGTTCTGATAGGGCGATCTCTGCGTTCTTGGCTATTACCTCGCATTTCTAGTTGTTGATAGTTAAACCCAGAAGGGCGCAACCTTTCACTATTGCCGCTACGTCCTCACAGACCATTTCGTTCCTGCCGCCCACGGTGAGATCATCTAAATATCCAAAGGCTAGTGGCGATTGTAACTGAGATAGAATTCCTTGAAGCGGTAAGCAAAAGAGGACTGGTCCCAAAGGGTCGCCCTGTTGCGGTCCTTCTTGCGATAGTAGAGTAAAGTTCCCGTATTTCAGGTTGGATGGTTCAGCGTACGCCAGATGGCAGTACGCGGAGAGTTCGGGGCACTGTTCTGTTAACGAGGCCAACATGCTGTCTCGGTGCAAGCTGTTGAAGGCGTTTGCCAAATCGAGTTTTATGATTATGGAATCTTGGCTCATGTCTTCCAAGAATCTTCTTGTTGCATGAATCGCGGCCTCGCAGCCTCCTGGTACGCCGTCACCCAGTTGTTTAGGTGTCAAGTGTGGTGTCATTCTGGGAATTATGTAAGCATTCCCGCACTTCGAGGCAAGTCTACGCCAAAATTATCCTATGACAATAGGTCGTAGGCCTCCTGAGCTTTCTTGAGAGCAAAGAGTGTGCCGCCGAAGAGGATGGGGCGAAGCTCTTGTGAGCAGATGCCAGCCAGTAACAGATTCGACAAAGCTGTCGCAGCTTTCAATATTTCGTGGCCGGCGTCATGGTCGTTGAGGAGTTCCAAAACGTGTTGCGGTCTTAGGCCGTCCGGTCCACCTGAAGAACCCATTGGGTAGGAGCGTATGGTGTCGCGGACTGCCGTTTCCGTGATCTGTAATGGTGCTGATGGCGTCGACGGCTGCGCGATGGTTCGTTCAGGTGGCGATGGATGTTTAAGGCGCAGTAGCTCCAAGGTTTCCTCGTTAATTGGTGCTGGGCTATCGTCGGAGCAAAGGATGCACGCTGCAGCACTTAGGTTTCCATCCTCTAGCTTAGCTGCTACAGCAGCCGCTAACGAATGTTCATTGTACGGTTTCATAGGTTTTCTTTTGATTACGCTGTCTCGAGCCGAATCAAACAGAAGCGATGTTGTCGTCTGCCAATCGTTCTTGAAAGTTTCTGTTCGAGATTTGGCGTACTGTGTGAGGTTATGTCTCCTACCACCTCTTGTCGGTTTCTCTAGGGTCCCTGAGCCATAGGATAGAAGATGTAGCCATCCGTTGAGGCATAAGGGTTCGCGTAGAATGTTTCCAATGATGCCCGTCAAGAGGTGTACAGCTACGGTTCTGGCACCCTTCGGTATATGTCTAAGCAGGCCATTAGGCAGATCAGGGTGTTTTATCGCTATTATTGATTTTGTCACGACTTCGGCGTTTATGCTGCTGTTGCCGTTATGCCTCGTTTCCGAGGTTTGGGACTGGGTTCCGCTTAAGTCCATCGATGTTCCGGCTAGCGAAATCCGATGCGCGGATGTCGGTGTGAGCGGCGGTTTGTTAGAGCCCGGGCATGGCTGTTTTCTCGGGCCATGTTTATGTGGGCCCCATCCTTGTTGTGTAGAAGGAGGACGGAGTGGCAAACGCTGCGCGTTCCCATGGCTTTTCCGGGCTTGAATAAGGTAACTTCAGTGACCGTTGGTGAATGAGTCCGGGGTTCCGACATCTTGGGTGTTTCGGGTCTATTATTATTATTATTCAAACGGAACTAAGATGACCAGTTACGCTTAGCGTGCAAAGGATAATGCGTTGTCATGGTAATGGTGACGTCGTAGGCCATTTAAATATAGTTTGGCGAATTTTTGAATGGCGCGATGATCGCTGATGATGGTAACAAAAGATTTCAAACCTATCTGTCCTAAATCCTGGGCGATTCGGTTTCGACGGATAAGACTTCGAGATCACGGGATGTTGACTTACAAATAAATAAAAAAATTCAACTCGAACGTCTACGCAAACTTGAGAAATTATACAATTTACACTAAGTGTGAAAATTTCGACTTGCACCGTTAACTATTATTATTATTATTTTTTTATTTTATTTTATTTTTTTTTATTTTTTTTATTATAAACAAATTTTATTATTTAAAATTATCCCTCAGACACTTTGAAACTGTCTTAGAAGAGTTAAGTTCCAGAGTTTAGCGGTCATCGTCCACGATTAACTGTGCAAATGTGCCTCGAAAAGCGACGGCGTTAAATCGTTGAGTGCATATTATTATTATTATTATTATTATTATTATTATTATTATTATTATTATTATTATTATTTTTTTTTTTTTGACCCGAGGTATCAGTGATCCCTCAGGATTTGGAAAAAATTATTTAGGAGCAGGTAAATTGTCTGGAGGGTCAGGCCTCGTATTATTATTATTAAAAACAAATTATGTTAATTTTAAGCCTTTAGATAAAGTTTGTGCTTTAAACCTCCTCCGTTTTCTATGATCCTTGTCACTGTCTTCTGGTTGGTTTTTCGAAGAATTTTGACGAAATTTGAAAACTTTGTATCGTCGAAGGATCTCACGACGTTCAAAAGCTCGGCGTTCTTATCTCGGTTCAGAGGTTGTCGTTGAATGAAGTGACTTTGTTCTTCCGTTATGCACTTGAGAGACAACAGTGAAGCAATTAACTCGTCATTTGTTTGGATATTTTCCAAGAGATAATTTTTGTTGTTTCTAATAATTGCATATCTTTTCTTGATTTTTCCATAGAAATCTAAACAGACAAAAAGTATCACAACTTTTTAATAGCATCAGAGCTTTGTTGCATCACAACATATCATAACCAGCAAAACTTTTTGTCCGAAGTAAATAGAAACATCTGCTGACTTTGGATTAGAAAGAAGAGATGGAATTGATCTTTGTAAATAGAATAATCTGGTGCTCTGCGCTAGCTTTACAGTGGCGCTTTAGAAAATTGGAGATTATGATTACGTTAACGACTATTCAGCAATCCACGCCTGCTAAACTGAAGACAGGCAAAAGTTTATAATTTGTGTTACCTGAGCAAAAAACAAATGAAACTTACAAAATAGACATACTTTTGAAGGGTTTTGTCACTTAAAAATACCGCTGCGTTTGCCAGGATACCAGAAAAGGAACTGGGAAGGGATATTTAACTGTAAAACCCTTTCAAATTTTAACTTTGAGACAGACTTTAAACTAGATTCTTTTTTGAATTGGCAGCATTTGGTGCATTTATCAGGCTCATATTTCTGGGTCTCTATAGAGTCATCGTGTACCACGGATATCATCCCTCATCGTCGTTGGGCATCGTCGAAGCAACTTGGTCCAAGAACTCTGAAGATTGTGTCAATAGCTAAATCCTTAGGAATTGCATTTCTTGTGTATGAGGACACGCCAATGGTTAATCTTCTAGTTATAAGAGCATTACTAAGGAATGGCTTGTTTCAATGACTTAATTACTGAACGTTAAAGCTACTAAAGACGGCGTTTTTGCGAGGAACTTAGAATGCGCTGTATCAAGTTTCTATAACTAGGGAAAGCGTAATTAAGTAATTAAAACAAAGCATTCCTCAGTAACCGAAGATAATCGACGACGATGGGGGATGATATCATATCAGATTATTTTATCATAGAAATAGCTTGTAGTCAATGTGGAGAGTATTTCTTAGAAGCCAACTCACCTTCCAGGTAACGCCAGATTGCATACTTGAACCGTTGTCTGGTAATTCTTCGATAAAAGCAAACGTCGACTGATATGAGAGATCTAATTACTTCTTCGTCTCTCTGATTTATTGATGATTTCAATATCCAATGCAGATAGGACTTTTGTAAGATAATGTCCAACATCTCCAGTGGAAGATGGCACAGCTTAAATGCAAGAAAATGCAGCAATCGCTTAAAACATGCACGACATTCCAGTTCGCCTGCCGCAAGTTTACCTTTCCACTTTACTGGAAAAGCATTTGTAATACACGGAGTGAAAAGGAAGGTACAAGTTGAAGGCAGAGAGGTGACAACTATAGCGACTAATTTGACAATACTTTTCCAGGATTTTTGAAAGGAAGTTAAGAGTTGAGATGGAGCGATAAGTTTGATAGATCACCAGGAAAGGAGGATGGCGTTTTAAGAAGATGATGGACCAGGGCTGTAGTCGAGGGTATACGCGGGTATACAGCGCATACTCACCTCTAGACAGCGTATACCCACCTCTAGAGCGAGGGTATACGCGGGTATTCTTACTTCTGTAGAGACCGTATAGCCATTGACTAATGAAATTTCAAGAACAAAGAAAGGTAATGAAAGGTTTTGAGGGCGAATGAAAAAAATCAACTACAAAAAAGTGAAGAACTTTCTGAGCATTCCTAAAAGGTCATCAATTCCTAAAATAAGGTAATCACATTTTTTATGGTGACACCAGCCCTAGTGACGCCGCTTCTCACCGGTAGCGTGTACTCACCTCTAATTTTACCACTACAGCCCTGGGACGGACTATGGCATATTCAAAACTGTCGGTGAAGTGACTTTCAGCAGCAGATATTTTGTCAATGGATATGATAATTGGGTAAGAGATATGGAAATTTTCTTTCGGAAGGATAATATATAGCGAAATGGTTCAAGGCACATTGCTTATAGCAGAGAATCAAAAACTAAGTCTACGATACTCGGTCAAAGTAGTTAGTTGTACCAAGCAAGAGTCAGTGGAGGATTATAATAGACATGAGTGAGAGACGCTGCCCTGGCTTTCAGTTGAGCAAGGATTAAGTTCAAGATCCTCCTCGTGGAACGAGCATCTACAATGGATGCAGGGGCGGACTGGCCCACCGGGCAACCGGGCATTTGCCCGGTGGCCTGGCCTGGCAATTAAGTTGACAAAATAAATTTTCTTTTAAATTCTGTAAAGTTCACACACACACTTACAGAATATTTGGCAATTAAACAAGAAAAAGCAAAACTGAAAATAACATCTGACGCAGTGACGTTGCAGACTAGCGTAGGCATATACTAATATTCAAATGTAAATGGCTGTAGTACTGCTCCCGCTATGGGCAGCCATTTTTTGTAAGATGGCTGCCCAAGACATCTGGCGCCGGAGCGTGAAACTGTCTTGTCGCGTAAGCGATATTTGCGACGCCGCGTTCTCGATTCAGTAGGATCACTTTCCGTTCCCACGGTTTGATGTTGGAATGGACAGATGTTCTCTTCGAAGCATGTACCGCTCAGTTAGCAGGTCAAGTTTTGCCCTTTGCTCGGATTCGGTGACGGTCTTCCGACGACGCTATCCTGGTCAGCGAGACCCCTACTGAGGTCAAATGCAATGCCCCGTGAAACTGAGCGAGGACCCCGGGTATCATAAGGCGAAGATACCCGGGGTCCTCGAACTGAGGTTTGTAATATACTCTCGTGGGAACTCTTTAAACAGCCGGCACTCTTCGCATAGCTATAGACGGAAACGAGGAAAGATATGATAGTATTTCCGATAGATTCGAGGGGTTGTTCGATAACCGTTTCAGTAAGCTGGCCGAGTCAGTCTACTCGTGAAAGCCGTTAGAACGAGTCGTTGGTTTGCTTTCGAAGAGGACGGACGGTAGTTCTTGTCGTGTTTTCAGAGGCGTAGGGGGCCATCCATATATTACGTACGCAAAAATCCGGGAAAATTGGACCCCCTGTTCGAAGCGTACTTTCTTCCACACCCCCTGCGTACGTACGCTTGACGCACCCCCCCCCCCGATGACCAGCTGTAGAAAGTGTCTCGACAGCTCCAGGCAGCCCGACTGTCTGCACTTTAGGCCAGATTGAAGGATGAGTGAGGGCCAATATAGACAAATTATAGGTGTCTCGTTCACAGCACAGAATAACTGCACATGGCTTTTATGTAATGTAATAAAATGCCATCGGACGACTATAGGACAATACAGAGTTATTAATAGGCTAATGTGGACGTCATAATTAGAAATTTATTTTGCGTACGTACACTTTTGTCCCCCCCTCCCCTCCCCCCCCTTTCGCACCCGTACGCAAAATCGCCAAAATCCGACCCCCTCCCCCTCATTGCGTACGTAATACGTGGACGGCCCCTATAGTCCGTTCTGTCTTGCACGTTGGAAGGCTATAGGTAGTTTGTCTTCGGCCAATATAGAAGTCAGATATTTCTTTCTCACTTGTCTTTCGAGGAGTGCCCTCTACATCAACCGTGGCGCTACAGAAGTCCTGCGGGGAAGACCAAATCGTCAAGGGAAGTCTTTATCAAATTACTTTCTGTTCCAACAGGGTAATACGTATATTATGATGATGACAGGATGATAACAGATTACCTGTGAACGTCATAATCTGCAGCACAGATATTAATGATTCGTGTGTAAAGTCAGAGCAAGGATTTTAAACTCAGAGATTGTTAGTGTTAAGAGTCCCGATTATAAAATCAGTTGTGCATAATCCAGTAGTGAAGCTTTTATCCGTTGTGAAGTATTGGCGTTATAGGCTGTATAGTAAATAGCCTAAACTCTTAACTGAGATGCCTTTTTACAAGCTGCTCCAGTCTAATCTCTATTGCCGTGGCTGGGCTGGGAGCGCTTCTGAGTAGGTTTCTTGAAGGTGCGCTATATTAAATATCTGAATGAATGAATGTCTAAGCGTTCTGTGGATAAGTCTGAAGAACTTCTGCAGCGCCATAGCGATGAGGAATCGGCAAGGGAAACCCCTATATCGTGCCCCGCCTCCTCTAGAGCGGTAGAAGAAATGAGGTCTATGTTTGACACATTTATGCAGCGCCAAGACACTGTCTTGGTCTCTTGGAACGACAGGGGGTTGAGCATGGAACATTAATGGAACGTCAAGGGACGGAGCAAAGGATGTTTATGGAACGCCAGGAAACCTCTTTGGAACGTCAAGGTGAAAACTTACAGAAAGACGTTTAACCATAGGCTAGATTAAACGCCTCATAGTTTAAATCGTCGAAAATCTTCGATTAACTTTTCCTCACACCGGAAAGTTCAATATGTTATATCCGAAAAATTGTGTTAAGTGAATACTAGGGTCTACTGAATTAAATAATGCTAAAAAATAACTTTATTTTTCACCAAGAGAGTGGGTCATGCTTTTATTAATAACAGGAGAGAAAATACTGTAGAAATGGAAGAAGGTAACAGCGGCAAGTAGCCTAGGAACAACGTTTTTCAATTCTAAAATATATTAAGAACCGTGTAAGAAACTCAATGACTCAAGATCATTTGGAAGCATTAATTGTCATGTGAAAAAAGCTTTATGTCATTTAAGCTCTGAAAAGATTATTGATGAAGTGGCAAAAAGAGCGAACTTTTAAAGAATACTGTAATGTAGGATTAGAATTTCAGTGATATTAAGTTCTAATTCTTTGACATGTTTTCCATTTCTTAGCAATTGAAGCAATTCTAATGCTAAATCTCAGCATAACTTAGTTCTTAGCAGCTATAGACGTATATAAACTATATGTCAAAGTTTTCTGTATAAGTTAATATTATCTATCGGTTCAGAATTTCACAAACCCCTCCCCGGACCCATCCTCTCAGTGGCCTGCCAAGATAGCTAAATTGCCCGGCCTGCAACTTTCCTCCAGTCCGCCCCTGAATGGATGCGGTTCCAAAATAAGCCTACATCAGAAGGCTCTGCGTTCCTGTCTCTAATCAGCCTAGTCGACGCTCTCATACGATGACGCGGGCTATTGTGCATTCTCGTGCATTCGACCATCCTTCTCAAACAGTCTTCATTTAAAATTATTTCTACAGTGCCATTATCTCATGCATTCGACCATCCAAAGTTTGTTAATTAAATAAAATAGTTCACATTTTACTACCGTTGTTCTAGACAGAGATTCATTCTGTTCAATTGTTTCATTCAGTAGTCTTTGCCGTTTTTCTGCTAAATAAAAACATCGAAGAAATATTAAATCATTTCCTCATAAAACATATTTTAAATTTCTCGTTTTCCAACTATTGAGTTGACTACATCATTCACTAAGGCAGAGTTTCCCAAATTTTTTCGAGAGAAATTTATTTTTTGCAGCAACAACATTTGACCATGATTGGGCTATAATTAGCTGGATTGCAATAAATTGTAAACTGTTTTTGCCTAAATTTCCATTTAATGCTTTGAATTTTTAAATGCTGTACATAAATTCGCATATTTTGATACCAATTTACGAAGCAAATTTTAGTACACAATGGTTAATTTTGCACAGTGGGTATCAAGACTGCTACCCCGAAAAGATTGGGAACCGCTGCACTAAGATAGACTATTTTTTTCAAAATAAGAAATCGTTTGATCTCATAATTATGTCAGCGGATATACAACAGGGTGATCATAAAATTATGCTTAAATTGCTTGATTCGGCTAAGCGTACCGCCTCCGGATCTGATAGTGCTGCAGTGTGACTTTTGAGAGGTGCAGCACCTACCTGACCAAACCACTTACCTACCTCTGCAACTAATTGGTCATGAACTCCTATGTTCCGTCCCAATGGAAAGAAAGTCCTTAAATCCCCCACCCGTTCCCAATTTCCCATTGCGGCAATTTTAGAATACTTGAAAAACTCATAGTTCGTCGATTCCTTTGCCTTATTCTAACGAACTCTAACCTTAACCAAAACTTCGCAGATCAGTTTGCATTCTAACCCACCGGTTCCACCTCCGCTGTGCTAAACTCTCCATAACTTGCCATCTGTCCCAATACGTCCACTTAATATCTCTCAATTTCTCAAAGGCCTTCGATGCAGTCAGTCATCGCCGAACAACTTGCAAAGCTTACAATACCTACATTTATAACCGGATTATTGCCCTTCTTAATAACCGGCAGCAGAATTGTACCCCATTCCGTGATACTGTCTTCACCCTAATGGGCATCAACTCCAGCATCGTACAGGGTTCGGGCCAGGCCCAGCAAGTATTTTTGTCACAATACCTAAACTCAGATCGATGGAACCCAGGAATAAGTTAATTAAATACATAGACGACAGCGCTTTACTTATCCCCTCATGGAATAGTGCCACGAAGGGGAGGACCGGACCCAGGGTGAGAATTGTCGGGGGGTTGGGGGGGTTCAACCCCCTAGTCTTTCTTAGGAACCCATAGTAAAGTCTTCATTGCACACCCCAACTCCACATGAATCAAGGTCTAACCCCCAGTCTTTTTTCTACAATTCTCATACTGGCCGGACCACGTCGCTCGATGGACCACCACATGCAAATTAAAACTATGTGGAAATCGGGGGTGTGGTGTGCACAATGTGAGTGTAGGGTACGTCACTGTCATTCACTCCTTCCCCCGACTCTCGTGAGCGTGGTAAAGGTTTACTGTTGCTGCGATTGCTCACGACATTGAGCTTTATTCTAGTATCAGTTATCAAGAGGTGGTCTTCCTCCTCTAAGTCCCTCCTAGGTGCAAAGCTAGGCGGTGGGTGTGACCCAGAGGAGTAGACCCTGTTTTGAAGAGGTAGGTGCCTCCACAATTGTGAGGAGTTCCAGGCCCTAGATGGTCTGGGCGAGGGAGTCTGTGAATCTCAGCCGTATGCTGTAACTGCTCTCTCTCAGAGCGTGCTAATATAGGAACTTTTCGACGCCGTATAGAGGCTTCATGAAAGGAACCAAAAGGTAATGGAGTGACCTCCATGATCCATCCATCCTACCATCCGAGGCGGGCGAAAGCGGTCAAGGTCGAATCCGGGTCTTGGATCAAGGACCAGGTTCTGATCCTCTGGGCTCGTTATCGCAGCTATAGAGCTTTGTGGTCAACCTGCTGTGAGGATAAACTCTTCTGTTGAGAGGACAGAGTCGTCTGACCCTGGACCAGTCCTTGAAGAGTTTCCATGATCTGATTCAGAATCGGGGCATCAGGGGCTACCTAAACGTTACCTCGTACGCTTAAATCATCCTCATCACTTCTAATCGTTCCGTTCCAATGGAATGGTGCTTCATGCATTAGCTCATGTGAATTGTGCATTCACACCATGCACGTAAATATCCGTTCGTTAGAGATTCCTCCGTTGCTAGTCGCACAAATGATTCAATCGTTTTACTATTATTTCGCTGTCGATTCTCATTTACTAATTATTCTGCCTTCTAACGTGTCGTTCTTTCGCAGATGAGTACGCAGGCAGAGTTCACGGGACGCTGATATCATTAGACAATTATTTTGTAAACACGGTTGCGGGGTTTTTCCATGATCATCCACAGGTGGTTGAATGGCGAAGGAATAAACCGCACGGTATCCTGAGTTCAATTCTCGTAGTCTCTGGGTAGGAGTATCGTCGAAGTAGGACTGAGTTTCCTCCATTGTTCATCCGAGTTCGATTAGTCCGCATCTTATCCATAGTTAGTGCGTCGAGCACTTTCTAATGGGACTTCCTCTGCGTCGGGAAAGTTCTTCTGCTGCGTGTAGAATTCCGTCTCTCCGTCTGGGCTTCGTCTTCGTTGGGCGATTCGATTGTTTCTGCATCGCGTGCCTATAGAATTATACAGTTCTATATCCACTTTTTGGAAAACCGAGAAAAACGATTTCTTAGATTTGCTGACGAAAATGTTTCGCGCTGTTTCATTGATGGCAATTAAATTAAATTTTTTGGACAACACTGTGTTCCCCTAGTATGACTAAATATGTTTTTTGATTATAATGTACACCGAATATGAATAAATTTTGATATAATTATGGCAGGCTTGATAATTGTTGGACATAGAGCTGTATAACATTAAAAAGTCCAGGTTACGGACACGATTGCAGACAACGTGAGAACTATAGGGATATAAGTCCACGTCACGTGTTCAGATCTCTCACTGGTATTGGCTATGGACATAACGGTGTCACGACAAATGGTTCACGGACAAATGGTTCACTGTACTGAGTAATTCTGCGTTAGGTTGACCGTATATATTTAGTAACGTACTAAATACGTTGTTAGCGAATTAATATACGTCATACATTTATATTACTAGATATATATATATATATATATATATATATATATATATATATATATATATATATATATATATATATATATATATATATGTATATATATAAACGTTATATATATGTGTATATATATGTATATATATATTGCAAGCGAAGCATAATAACAATGCAAGCTGGTAACAAAGGATGGCCCTAAAGGCAAAATTTCCCGCTACCAGGGACACCTATTTGCAAAGTCCAATTTCTATGGCGCGCAAACCAACTAGAATGCTTAATTGGTTATTCTTCGTGAGGAAAAAAAGAAGACAGAGCCAACTCAAATAACACAGCCAACATTTGGGCCGTGGCAAATAATAAAACAAGAAATAAAACAAATGTCGGAGAACCAATCGAGAGATAGGGCTAAACAGGAGATCGTTGTTCTAAACGAGTCACGTATACATCAAGAAAATTTACAGGATGGAAATTGATAGGTGCAAGCAGGCAGAAACTATCAACAAGGACCTAAGGCAAACTCCTTTGTTTTCAAAGCTCGTTGTCTCGTTGCACTCTGAGGCCGACAGCGCTGCAATTTATCGTGAATCTTTTGAGGCTCATGCTAGGAGTACTCTTCTTTCACGTTGTTGTGAGTGCCACTTCTTCAGCTGTCGAAGAAGTTGTACGTTTGTATCAACCGCTTTTACATCTTTTGTGAATGGACGAGTGACGCTGTGAAAGGAATATTCAGTGCATTTTATTATTGTGTAAATGATCTGCGTTTAATCATGCCTCTAGACTGAGCTCTTTTATTTAGAATATTTATATTATGGGACCTAACAATATATATATATATGTATATATATATATATATATGTGTGTGTGTGTGTGTGTGCGCGCGCGCGCGCGTGTGTGTGTGTGTGTGTGTGCGTGCGTGTGTGCGTGCGTGTGTGCGTGCGTGCGTGTGTGCGTGTATGTGTGCGTGTGTGTGTGTGCTATGCAACGCTATAATAGGCCTGTCAACGACATTTACCTGAAAACCTTTACGTGCAATGTTCTGGATGCAACGAATGGCACGATAGACATTAAGGAGCTCTGCTGTCAAAGCATCAAACAAAATTCCTTTTCGAAATGTCAAACAAGACTCTACACGTTAAATATAAAATTACCATTGCTTAGTTCTTTAGAACCCCGTCCAAAAGACCCTTAACCGCAGCAGCTCTATACCTGGCAACATTAAAAGCCCATGAACGAAGAGAATGGATCAACAGAACGTTATATTACCCGAATGTTTTATACAACAAAAGACCTTCGTCCATTACCAGAATTATGTCTATAGCTCACGCTCTGTTTTCTCGTCAGATGTCATACCGTACTAATTTATTCAGTGATCGAATTCTTAACGATACCCAGAGCCAGAGGCGTCTACCCCCCCCCCGAAGTCATTGGAGCAACTTCCCCTCCCTCCCTCTTCTTTTCACCCTTCCCTTTCCTTCCCCCAATAATGATGGCACATACACTGACAAATCCCCCCCTTTTTTGATGTAGCATTTGCTCCAAGGTTTCTATGGAGTAGACGCCCCTACTCAGAGCTTCTCATTGGAAAATAGTGGGCGGTTTAAAAATCCATCGCGCAGGATTGAGTAAGCGAGCGCTGCGCGGTCGACCTCGGGAGCTTTTGTGTACAGAGAATTTTGTCTATCGTATTCGTATAGCCTAGCTGCATATAATTAGTGACGTTACGAATGATGTCACGCGGCGTGAGGTGTCGACCGTGTTGTTATGACCAATCATGTTGCACAAAATTTGAGTTATCAGTCAGCTCTGGGTATTATTAGGTCACGGCACGCATTCACTGCTGCCTCAAGTAAGTAAATTAAAGCAATGTAAATTAGTTAAATAAATTATGGTCTGACTCCAGGTTCGTCTATCGTCTTGGAGTCTAACTCAAACTCATCGAGCGACGACCGACGGTGCAAGGCCTCCGACTAGGCGAGCCATTAACACTGGTAATAAGTGCCGTAGTACATGATTCTCGTTCTCTGCTACTGCCTGAAAGTGGCACGCATCAGCAGTCTCGGTCAACTGGTTGGCAGTAAGATCGGGTATTGCTATAAATCCTTCTGGCTTCTTTAGATTTATCAATCGCTCAATTCTCAAGAATTCACATTAACATTTATTTTCACAGTCATCGGTCTGTCCCCTGTCAGCATGCTCACAAGGATAGGTGCCCATATTGGACCCGTATGGAGCCCATATGGGTTCCATCTAATCCCCACGGAGATGATGGCACGCTCAGCACATTATGGGGTAAAATTCATTATATTGTAGGTAATCGGGTATGTCCAATAGACATACCTGATTACCTCAGAAGTCGATAGCAAGTCGTTAAGTCAGTCGATAAGTATAAGTAACTTATTCAGTCGATAAGCATGCGACTTAGTCGACTGAGAGAGAGAGAGAGAGAGAGTGAGCAGCGGGATCACGCACAAACACGGAATCCAATCAACGGATTCCAGTAAAAGGTTCACGGATGATATTAAGAAGAACGAGAGATATGTTTGTTTTGAGATGGCTTCTCAAGGTACCTACTATCCCTGTTCGGCTAATGTTGGGAACGGAGTCTGTTGCTCGATGCGGGTCCTGAGGGTCATTCTAAGTTCGATTCTTAGGATGGACTCACACCTGGATGAGATCCTTGGGTCAAGCGCTTCGTCCCTGTATGCGCTAAGAATCCCAGGGCCTCCTACCAACGGCCCTTTATGAGGTAGCTAAGGCTACCACCTTGGCACATCTAATGTATGCCTGCCACGTCTGTTGGGATTATGCGAATTCGGAAGCTAGGGACAAGATCGAGAGCTTGATCCGTCGGATGAAACTTGCGAATTCCTCACATCCTCCACCTTCAGTGCACACTAGCTGAAGAAGCCGATGACCGACTGTTTGCCGCCAACTGATCGGACAAGAACCATGTTCTACGTAATATGTTTGCCAATCCCTCGGCATAGCAGTTACACCCTGCACTTCCGAATACATAATTTTATACTTCCTCTAAAAGATGACTGAACTTTCATTTCTAAATGGATATATATATATATTATATATATATTATGTGTGTGTGTGTGTGTGTGTGTGTGTGTGTGTGTGTGTGTGTGTGTGTGTGTGTGTGTACGCATTACGTCGCGTTCGAGAACGTGAGTATGTACACACACGTTCTTTGCGAGACCTTACGTCTATCCGAGTGCTTAAAATCGCGTTCTCGGTTTGGGAGCCCATTATAAGCAATTTGTAATTTTATTTGATGAAATTTCTTTTTTAAAAAGATACTGGTGGATAGCTAATATAAAGTTCTTCTAATTTTTTGAATTTTATAAAAATCCGATCGGTAGCTGATTTTAAATTAGCGATAATGTGAAGCTCTCGGACTGTCAGTGGGCGGAGCCAGTGACTGGCAACCTGAGAACTAAGAAACACGTTTCCATCGGAATCACACGGTCATGTATTTTGGCATGTAAAATTTGCACTCGGCTAGTTTTTGGGCTTGTTTTCGGAGTTCTGCGCGAGAGACGAAGGAATACTCCAACGACCGAAATAAACATGGAGGTACGTTATTATAATATCGTTTATTTTTATGTAGTTTCTTTCGAGTTGTAATATGCTAATAGCGGGTCATGTGAACAGCGTAAAGCAAGCTAACAAGAAATTTATTACCCAACCGTATAAACAATAGTAAACCTAAATCGGAGGATGGTTTGGTATTGTTGGATGCAGTGCCGGCGCTAGGGCTCCGAACACCTCGGATGGGGAGGAGCCTCAAGCTTGTAAGGGGCCTCCAAATTTAGATGATCATAATGCCTATTTGTGACTGTTTGTTTCTGAAACCCACTGGTTGTAAAAAGATATTCGGTTGTTCTAGTTTGCAGTGTATTTTTCATAGTTCTTGTGGGCCTCAAGAAAGGCTTTGGCTTTACTGCACTGTATGTTTGTCATGTAATTTTGATTGAGTAAAGCAGAATGAAGCCAGAGATGCGGGTAGTACATGAAAATGATTTGCTGACTTTAAATCAAGTAGAGTGTACTGGATACATTCCTAGATAAAAGCCCTTAAGCCCTTAACTTTACACCATTGGGCTATTGCCCATATCTTGGCTATGATTGCTTCTGAATAGACACAAGTCAATTCTCTGCTACATAATTGAATTGAGAACTTTGTCAATTTGTAAGGTTTTCTGTACATAAACACATGCTTACTTAACTATCTCATTGTTTGAAGCATATGTAACGTGCACAAAACAGCAGTCTGTGTTCTACAATGGTAGCAGCTGTTGACTGCAAAGCATGAATGATGCATAAGAGATGTAGTGTCGTAGCAGTACTTTGGCATTACAATTAAATAAACAGCAGTGCTTTTGATGTTTATAACAGGACAGCCACATGATGTGGACCTCGCAAAGTGCCAATCGAGAGGACAGCAAATGTTGATGGCATCATACACAGCAGGCTTGTCCTGGAAGATGAAAAACTGGCAAAATGATTTGCACTTCAAACAGCAGGATCCTTTTTACCCAGAGTTTGAACAGATGTCTATGGAGCTTCTAGTCTTGGTTACTAACCCAATGCAGCAGTGTAAAGAGACACTGTCAGATAAGAAAATGCAAGACGAAAACAGTGCCTTAGGTCCAGCCGAGATATTCAAGGGAATCACTGCTTCATCACCTGTCTATTGTGAAATAAAGCAAATATTTCATCCGATGACTCCCACTATGGAAAAATCTGCTACAGCTGAATCTACAAAAGACATGGGAAAGGTGCTTGAAACTCCATTTATAATCAAAGAACTGGGAGGAAGTGTTGGTGCCAAACCTCTTGAAGGACGCTTTACTTTGTAAGTACAATTTTTAATATGTTATGCTTGTGTAAATTTTTTTATGATTGACACTGCAGACCTTGTAAACTGTATGGATACAGAGGCTTGAAGGGATTTGAACTTTACTTTCCAAAGGGTGACTTACACTATGTCATTTTTTCTTTCTGCATGTATAAGAAATGGAAATGGTGCTTGAAACTCCATTTATAATCAAAGAACTGAGAGGAAGTGTTGGTGCCAAACTCTTAAAGGATGCTTTACTTTGTATTTACCCCATTGGGTATTTTTTATATTTTATGTATGTGTAAATTTTCTTATGATTGACACAGCAGACCTTGTAAACTGTATGGGTACAGAAGTTTTAAGGGATTTGAAGTTTAATTTCCAAAGGATGGCTTACACATTTTTCTTTCTGTCTTTACTATCTATCTGACTGTTTTGCTATCTCTGTGTCCCTCTGTCACTTTTTTTCTCTATCTCTCTGGCCTACTATTTCTGATACCATTAGGTAATAAATGTAGGATCATTGGGGATCTCAGAACTTGACACCAAGTAACATGGAAAGAGTAGGTTGAGGGTAACCTATGACTTGTTTTATCTGGTCTTGCCAGTGATTATGTGGCTGATCCAATAATGTTGCACTTGAAAATACCTGTAATAAGTAGTATTAACATAAATAATAATGATTGATATAAATCTGGTAAACTAAGAGCGAATCTAATCGAATTTAATGGCTTCTATAATGCTCTGATCATAATTGCATAAATCATCAATCAATAGTCAATTCAAGGGAACTCATAGTCAAAATCATAATCTATTATGGAACCATTTTTTAAATCTCATAAGGCAAATATGTATTGTATTGTATAGTATTGTATTTCAAAACTTATAAAGCGCCTCTACACAATGCCCACCAGTCAGAGGCTCTCCCAGTGCAAATGTCCTTGGGAATAAAGGCAAGTTTAAAGACAATGAAAAGCTGTGGCAGAATCACCAGATGGTAGTGCAGCCTGGACCAAAGGAGGAAGCTGATTCCACAATGATATTTAATGACAATGAACTAATGGACAGCATTATCTTATGCTTTTTACACAGTTTGGACTTCCTGGGTGGACTTCCTTCACTTCCTGGGTGAAGGAATCACACAACCAAATACTTCTGCACCGAGTACATTTCGTGGACTGACAGATAAGCCCATGATGCTGAGCACAAGTCTCAAGATATTTTAGAATTTCTGTCAAAAGGATATGTACCTTCAGAGATGGTTCACGAGGGTTTGAATAATGAGTCAAAATGAAACTTACCTTCAGAGGCGGTTCAAAAGGCTTGAATAATGAGTCACTGTATTATTACTGTTCTTGCTGCTATATTATTGATGTGCTGTTAGTATTATTACTGTTATTTCTGCTATATTATTGATGTGCTGTTGGTATTATTACTGTTATTGTTGTATTATTGATATGCTGTTAGTATTGTTACTGTTATTGTTGTTGTATCATTGATGTGCTGTTAGTATTATTACTGTTATTGCTTCTATATTATTGATGCTGTTAGTATTATTAGTGTCATTGTTGTTGCATTATTGATGCGGTACAGTGGCCGAGTGGGTTCGAGCCTTGGTGATGAAGCCAGATTGTTTTCTGCCTCAGCAACTTTGTTTATTAGATGTATGTTAAGTAGTTTAAGGTCCTCGGCTAGGGGTAATTTCTTTGGATTGTTCCATTTTCGTTCATCGATAGTCTGTCTAGCTTGTGTTGAAACTTGTAAATTCCAGTCTTCTCTGGCAATATCTATAAAGTCATCGCACTGTTTCCTTAAATAACTGCAGCCTTCTCGTATGGCCTTTCCATGAAGATTCCGGGCACATTTTGTCAGTGACTGGCCAAGACGCAGTGCTAATGATGGAATCTTGTTTGTGCTGGTTTGAACACTCGACCTGTAACTCCCCTGGGAGCACTTGTTCGAGCCTCATAATTAATGGCTTTTTAATATCTATTTTACCTCTGGATTTCTTTTCCCACGTGATTAATGCTATTCAGCAAAGTTCTGCCTACAGGTGAAGGTGAATCATATACTTCACCTTGCATATTGGCATTTGACTTCACTATGTTTTTATACACACATAAAGTCATTCTCTGAACTTCTCCACTTCTCCTTCTGTTGAACAGTACAATCCTGGCTAAAGTATATGACGCCAACAATCTCCACTTATCAGGACTTGGTGATGAAGCCAGATTGTTTTCTGCCTCAGCAACTTTGTTGATTAGATGCATGTTAAGTAGTTTAAGGTCGTCGGCTAGGGGTAATTTCTTTGGATTATTCCATTTTCGTTCATCGATAGTCTGTCTAGCTTGTGTTGAAAGTTGTAATTTCCAGTTTTCTTTGGCAATGTGTAGAAAGTTATCACATTGTTTCCTTAAATAACTGCAATCCAAGGCTATATGGACGTTCTCAGTCCGGATGTAGACATCAGAGATGTGTCTGTGTGTGTATGTGTATGTGTGTAATACGCATTACATCTGGTCCGAGAACTCGAGTATGTACACACTGCATCAATCTGAGTGCTAAAAGTTGCGTTCTCGGTCTGGGAGCCCATTATATGCAATTTGGGGATTTATTAAACCAATTTTTAAAAATAAATATTCTGGAGGATAGCTAATACAAATTTTGGAGTTATGCTTTGATTTTGTATCACATAGTAACCCACAGTGTAAAGCATCTTAGAAGTAGCTTTCAACAACCGAGAGTACATGAAATGGTTTGAAGCAGTAAAAGAAGCAGTGAACAGACAATTTTCTACTTTAATAAAGAAAGTGCAGTACCCTAGACAACTTGATTGCTCAAATGCAAAAGCTAAGGAATCAGCGCTTGCCAATCGCACATGGAACAGTATTAAATTTTATGTAAATACACAGATGAACAAATACAGTTCTAAGGTGTGCCATAGGTCTCAGAACTCATGAATTATAGCATGTTCTAAGCTTTGAGCTGTGCATTTATGCCACTGATGAAATATTTTATTGAAGCCCCTTTGGCACATTCTTACTTATTATTAGCAGACATATTAGTTAACTCGTTTCACAGTCGCATGTGTGAGCAAAAGAGCTAAGGAAATTTGCTTGTGATTGACTGCTTAGCACCTGTAGTCCCATCCCTAATTGTGGGGAAGATTTCAGAAATCGGCAGTCATAAATGAAACGAAAAATATATCTTCGTGTATTTTGGGTGTGTTTTAAGAACTGAATAGTTGCTACAATACTGTAATTAAAATCAGAAAGACCTCACTGTCTGTGTTTTACTGTCTATCTATACTTTTATGTCTATGACTGTCTGTGTCAAAATTTCTGTGTACAGTTTGCATCAATTACTTTTCAGTATTGTCATAGCAGGGTTCATGTGAGCAACAGATCAGAAGCATTGTTTAGCTTTGAATTTACAAGCTGGTTTTTCGAGTGTAAACTGTGTTAAGATAGGGTCATTAATTACAACTGCACAATTTGGTAGTTTATTGCGTGCAGTGTAACGAATAGCACCCAAGTTCAGGTCTATATTGGATTGCTATTTGTAATTAATAAATGATTACATTCCTTTACAGTTCGATGTCTTGTTCCTGAACTGCAGGAGTGTCACTAATCTTTTAGATTTGAATTGCTGTTTCCAAATTTATAGTGCTTACTTTTCTGGGATCACTGTGTTAGCATCCTAGAAGTAGCTTGCTGCTTACAGTGCTATACAAATTGATGTAATTACAATTAAAATTACTTTGCTGTATAAATATTATAAAAATCAGATGTTCTGTCATATGTATGGTGTGCACTTGTGAAGTTTTTATATCTATGACTTTTATATCTATATAAAAATTTCTGTCTATAGTGTACATGAATTACTTTTCAGTATTGTCATAGCAGAGTTCATGTGAGCAACAGATCAAAAGCATTGCTTATTCTTAAGGTTCAGTTTTGAATTTAGAAGCACGTTATTCAAGTGTAAACTGTGTTAAGATAAGGTCATTAATTACAACTGTACAATTTGTTAGTAGTTTATTGTGTGGTTTGCTAAAAATTCTGTTGTTTTATGCACTTGTGTAGTCCATTTATGCATTCGTTGGAATCAAGGCTGCAGTCGTTATGGACATTTCTTAAAGTCGGTTTCTATGATTAATTCTTCAAAGTTAGTACCTATGATTGGCTTTACTCTTTTTTGTTACCATGTAATCATTATTGTAATCTTATGTTACATCTTTGACTGTTTACGAGATATCATCTGCTGATGGATCATTCACATGTCTTGTAATTATGTTTATTGTTTTATGCATAGGATTTAAGTGTAAAACTTCTGATTTTAGTGTAGCACAGTATAATGTACAGAGCTACATATCTCAACGCTGGACATGTAGTTAAATGCAGATGTTACATTAGATACAGATATGTTACAACTAAAATTAATTTTACCGATATGTATTTTTGGTGTGTTTTAATAATAGAATTGTTGCTAAAAATTCTGTTGTTTTTAAATCTTGGACTGCTGTAAAAAAAGTTAGTTCCAATGATTTGTTTTACTCTTTTTTGTTACCATGTAATCATTATTGTAACCTTACATTACATTTGTGACTGTTTGCAAGATATCATCAGCTGATGATATCTTGCAAACATGTCTTGTAATTATGTTTATTGCTTTACGCATAAGATTTAAGTGTAACACTTCTGCTTTTAGTGTAACATACTAGATGTTCGTATATACTTGGAAACTAGCTTAATATGTTTTATTTACAAAATATCTAAGTTCTGGACACGGTGTTAAATGCAGGTGTTACATTACATGCAGATTTGTTACAATTAAAATTTGTGACTGCTAACGAGATATCGCCAGGTGATGGATCATTCACATGTTTTGTAATTAGGCCTTATGTTTATTGTTTTATGCACAGGATTTAAGTGTAAAACTTCTGAGTTTCAGGTAGCATAGTATATCATATATGTATGCATTTATATACAATGATCTAGCTTAATGTACACAGCTAAATATCTAAGCTCTGGACATGTTGTTAAATGCAGATGTTACATTACATACTGACCTGTTACAATTAAAATTCACTTTTACCATTATGCATTTTTGGTGTGCTGTAAAAATACTTGTAGAATTGTTGATAAAATGCTGTTGTTTTAAAATCTTGGGCTGCTGTAATTTTTCTTGTGTAATCTGCAGCGCTATAGATCAGCTGCTACTGTAGTTTTTCTCGTTGCAATTTCAGTAAAATTGCTGCATTATTGTAAGAAGAGAGAATCAGGTGTAGTTCTCAGAGAACATGTTAGCCAGGCGCTATGTGCTTGTGTTGTCCATTTCTGCATTAGTTGGAAGGCTGCAGTCGTTTTGAACATTACTTGAAGTCGGTTTCTATGAATAGTTCTTTAAAGTCAGTGTTTAAGGTGTAGTCATTATCGTAATCTTAGGAGCTTTTTCGACTGCTGGACTTGCTTTTTGAAACACTCTCTCTCTGTCTCTCTCTTTCTCTCTCTGTCTCTCTCTCTGTCTCTCTCTCTGTCTCTCTCTCTGTCTCTCTCTGTCTCTCTCTCTGTCTCTCTCTCTCTCTGTCTCTCTCTCTGTCTCTCTCTCTGTCTCTCTGTCTGTCTCTCTCTGTCTCTCTCTCTGTCTCTCTGTCTGTCTGTCTCTGTCTCTGTCTCTCTCTTTCTCTCTGTCTCTGTCTCTGTCTCTGTCTCTGTCTCTGTCTCTGTCTCTGTCTCTGTCTCTCTGTCTCTCTCTGTCTCTCTGTCTCTCTGTCTCTCTGTCTCTCTGTCTCTGTCTCTGTCTCTGTCTCTGTCTCTGTCTCTGTCTCTGTCTCTCTCTCTCTCTCTTTCTCTCTCTCTCTCTCTCTGTCTCTGTCTCTGTCTCTCTCTCTCTCTCTCTCTCTCTCTCTCTCTCTCTCTCTCTCTCTCTCTCTCTCTCTCTCTCTCTCTCTCTCTCTCTCTCTCTCTCTCTCTCTCTCTCTGTTTCTGATCTTAAGGATTATTGACCTGTTTGCGGCTTGGTTTTGTCTCACGCATTAGACACCGAACCGACATAGAAGTTAGTAATTACAATTACATCCAATGTGCGATTGTTTACAAGTTATTCTCAGTTGATGGATCATTCACATTTCTTGTAATTATGTTTATTGTTTATGCTTAGGATTTAAGTGTAAACTTCTGAGCATAGTATATGTAAGCCTATGCATTTGGCTACTCAGGACTCAGCTTAACATGTTTTTATGAACACAGCTAAATATCTAAGTTCTGGACACGATGTTAAATGCATCTGTTTTGTTACATACAGATTTGTTACAATTAAATTCATTTTACCAATAAACGTTGTGTCATGTGTTGATTTTGTATCACATAATATCCAACAGATAGCACTATGTAAAGCAAACTAGAAGTAGCTTGTGACTAACAGTGCTATATAAATGGTTGTGATTAACATTACTTTGCTATCAGATAGGGGTGCCATATAAATATTATTATAAAATCAAACGTTCAGAAAGATAGCTTGATTAGGCAGATGTTCAATACTTTTGACAGAGTAGGTGTTTGCTTGATTTAGTTATACTGATATTATGATTTCAGTTAATAATAAACATGCAGAGAATAAAATATTTAGGCCCTCCGTATAATATTATCGCCAACAGCTTATTTAAAAAAACCTGCTTTGACGGGTGTCGTGAATAGGCTAGTGCCCTGCGCTTGACCTTCGATTAGCCCTTTAGAAGTTTGGAGGTTACGATTACGACTTGGCTATATGAGTGTGAATTTGTTACTAAATCGACTTACGTCTCATGCGAGAACCCAAAATTACATAATACAAGTGTTGAGGGTGGATTAATGGACGTTCTCAGTCCGAATGTAGACATCAGAGGTGTGTCTTTGTGTGTGTGTGTGAGTACGCATTTACATCGGGTCCGAGAACTCGAGTATGTACACACACCTTCAATCTGAGTGCTAAAAGGCGTTCTCGGTCTGGGAGCCCATTATAAGCAATTTTTAGGAATTTATTAGACCAACTGTTTTCCAAAAAATATTCTGGATGATAGCTCATATAAATTTCTGTGTTATGAGTTGATTTTGTATCACACAGTATCCCACATATGTTACTGTGTAAATCATCCTAAAAGTAGCTTGCTGCTGATGGTGATAAATTGTTGTAATTACAATAATACTTTGCTATATGAAAATTATAAAATCAGTGTAGTAATGTGTTGTATTGATTTACACAATCTAATCTTAGATTAATTGATAGACAACTGCAGTTAATAATGTTTAGTAAGGACATAGATGATGGGATTTTATCACAAATTTCTAAATTTGCAGATGATACAAAACTCTGTAGAGCAGGGGATGATGAAGAAGAACGGAGATACTGTGAGGAGTGTTAAGATGTTCAATGGACTGGCAGATGCAATTTTAGTTGGAAAGTGCTCAGTAATGCACACGGGGAAGAGAAACAAAGAATTTCGTATGAAATAAGTGGTAAGGTTTGACATTTATTCAGGAAGAGAGGGATTTTGGAGTGACCAATGTTCTAAAGTATCAAAGAAAGCTAATAGCCAGTAGAGAAAAGGATACTATACCGAAGTTGTACAAATCAGTGGTGAGGTCACAATAAGAATTCTGCATCCAGGTGTGGATTCCATGCCTGAACAATGACACTGACTTCTGGTTTGTTCTTCGGCATGTGCAAGCCAACCTCCATTGAGTTTGCGGGTTTAGATCTATTTTATTGAATAGAGGTACAATAAAATACCTAAAATTTGTGATTACATTACATTGAACAACTAGAAAAAATGCAAGAAAGACCTACAAAAATTATTTGGGTTTACAAGGATTTGAGCTATGAAGATATGGTGAAAAGGTGTGTACTAACATTAGAGAGGAGTAGCAGAGAAGACTTAATTGAAGCCTACAAAATTATCAGTGCAGTGGAAGAAGTTCTTTGAATTAGCACCAAACAAGGCGACTCAAGGACATAGGTATAAATTATTTAAGAACCGAAAGGAACATTAGGCAGAAATTTTCCAGTGCAAGAGTTGTGGAATGGTTTGGAAAGTGGCTATTATCGCAGTGGTTCTAACATGACTACACGTCTTCTGAACCACTTAAAACCCTTGATAAAGTTATGATATGTATGTTCAAGGAATCAAAAAGCTCACTGTGGTTTTCAAAGAATTATTGCTGTTGAAACAGACGTCTGATTAGAAAGATGTTCAGTACTGCAGCTGTGATGAGAGAGTATAGAGTCTTTGCAGGATTTAGTTATACTAATATAATATTAATAATATTATAACTTCAGTAAATAATAAACATCGTTTCAGTTAATACATCAATCTTTTATTCACCAAATATGGTAGCACAGAAACAAATGATACAGCATTATCTGGACAACAGACCTCTCCGTACTATAGTAATTAAACATATTTCATAGAGTCCACGTTTCATAAATATAAATTGTCCTATGTGAACAGGAGATCACACACAAAATTTACAACAGTGTTCCTTATAATTGGACCTCTTCGAAAGAGTCTTGTTCTTCATGACATCCAGCAGTACTTAGTGCTGCATAAATTTCCTGTGGAAAGTGCAGTATGTCATCAACACTGCATTGACTGACCTTGAAGATCTTACAGATGGAATTGCTGTAAGTGTAGTTTGGTGTGTTCAGTTCACTGTTGCTGAAGTTTACAGCTTCCATTCCGTAGAGCAAGAATGGCTTACAATAATCACTAAGAAGATGCAGCTCTAACAAGATGCTCAGTGAATTTACAGCATTCACTATAAAAAAGTTGAAAGGTTTGTAGAACTTGACTCTCATTTCATGCAAGCTAACTTTAAATGACTTGACAGAAACAAGAGAGCAACCCAAGTATTTAAGTTTCTACATAGTTAATTTGAACACTAGACAAATCGAACTAGTACGAAAAGAAGTTAATATTAAATATTCCATATTCATTTAATAAATTTAATTCGACAGCAAATAAATATACACATATTACTGTCCTTGTAATAAATTTTCAGTAAATTTTTCTAAACGATAATTAGATTAGTACATCAAGAAATATTAACTATTATTTTGTATATCGTGTTATTATATTATTAGTAGGCCTATTGTACAAAATATATAATTGTTTGTTTAGACAAACTACATTAAAACAAGGGAATAAATAATGTTTAGGCCCTACATTTCATTATAAATTATTACGAATAGCATAACCTATACAAAAATATATATTTTTAGTTTAGGCAAACTATATTAAAAGCAGAGAATAAATAATGTTTAGGCCCTACGTGTTATTATATTATTATGAATAGCAAAACCGATAAAAAAAATTTGTTTAGGCAATCTATATTAAAAGCAGAGGATAAATAATGTTTAGGCCCTACGTGTTATTATATTACGAATAACATCCTATACAAAATATATATTTTTTGTTTATATTAAAAGCAAAACATAAATAATGTTTAGACCCAAATCTAGTATCGTATAGTATAAGCCAATACTTCGAAGACGGCTTGGCTATATGAGTGTGAATTTGTTACTAAATCGACGTACGTCTCATGCGAGAACCTAATATGATATTGTAGTGTGAATTAGTTACTAAATCGACTTCCATCTCATGCGAGAACTCAAAATTACACCCACGTTGCTATGCGTGCTACCTAATTTATTATTCTGTCCGCCGCTATCTTTCATACGTCGTCCGAGAGCGCGCTCGGTTCGACGATCTCGTTAATGATGTAATTTATGTAATTGGCTATAATTATAATTTTAAGGCGTGTATGTTTTCAAATGACCGCCAGCGATTGGCTACTCATTCAGACGAACATTTTGATATAAAGTTTATGGGCGTAGCTATAGGCTAAATAGACGTTCTCAGTCCGGATGTAGAGATACATGTTCTCGGATATGCATTAGAGGCATGCATGTGTGTGTGTGTGTGTGTGTGTGTGTGTGTGTGTGTGTGTGTGTGTGTGTGTGTGTGTGTGTGTGTGTGTGTGTGTGTGTGTGTGTGTGTGTGTGTGTGTGTGTGTGTGTGTGTGTGTGTGTGTGTGTGTGTGTGTGTGTGTGTGTGTGTGTGTGTGCAAGTTGACCGTATGCCTACTTACTTTAAACCCCACGCAATTGAACACTTCAGGGCAGATATCATAGCATATGACCCAGTTGTCGCTATAGTTGTGGAGAGCTGGTTAAAGGAAAAACAGTCGACTCTTCCATGGCTGTGACAGGCTACTGCCTCTTTCGGCGGGACAGGATGGATAGGCGTGGGAGTAGTATATCTTGAAGCCCTTTGGGCCAATTAGGTTAATTAGTAGGTAATTAATTAACAGGTGATTAATTAATTAATAAACAGTGCAAATGCTTCGTTCAGGAGCTTCGTTCAGGAGCTTCAGGAGCTTCAGCAGGAGCAGGAGCATCAGCAGCTGCTGCATCAGCAGCTGCTGCATGAGCAGCTGCTTCAGGTTTTACTTAGTAAGACCATACATGTATACATACATGTATACATACATGTATACATACGTGTATACACACACTGTGTGTGTGCAATAGGCCTAAGTGTCTTTCACGTGCCAAGATTAAGGTTATCAGGTGCGTTTGTAATGAATGAATGAATTAATGAATGAATGAATGAATGAATGAATGAATGAATGAATGAATGAATGAATGAATGAATGACTGAATGAATGAACGGACGGTTGGGATGAACGACTTAATTAGAAATCGTTCATGCAACAGGGAGTAATGCTCTGGTATCTGTGCCAGAGTCATTTGGTGACGTGTGCTTGTGCGATACGTGCGTGTCTGTGTGTGCGAGTTCCACCTTGTTTCTCATTGCTCCTGTGTTCCGCTTCTCTATTGAAGATCCTGCGCGTTCTCCGACCAAAAAATAAAGTAATTAAAAAAATACCCGCGTTAAGAGGGTTTGAACCCGAGACTGTTTGGTTCGAAGGCATCCTGCTTCACCGTTGGTCCACCAAGACCATCGGTAGAGTCAGATTATATATCCTTTAACTAGCGTTTCTAAAATGTTCCCAAGGCTTTCGCCAGTGGACGCCACTGTTTCTTTTTTCTGTCCACAACGCAAGCTAAATGGCAGTCTGTCTGCGTATGTCTGCATATGCAACTTTTTGTCCGCAAAATATTTTGTTCACAGGAAGTTAGGTTTGAAAATTTTTAATCTGGGCCGGAACAAAGCCCCGGAGGCATTTTATCTGGAGCGGAAGATGAGTCCGAGCAAATGTTGCATTATACATAGATTGTTGTGATACATACAGCCGTTGTGAAATAGCCGATGAGCACTTTATTACGCTCGAAGACAAAATAAACAAGTCAAATTACACAGTAGTAAAACATACACGCTGCATATACCGAATTTTAAAAAGCACAAACTATGAAAAATAAACACAAACTATGAAAAATAAACACAACCTCAAAAGCACAAACTACGAAAATTAAACACAATTCCAAACGCACAAACTAAGAAAACTACTGTGGTGTAAATGGCAGTTGTGAGACTATAATTATTTGCTATTCGAAATGACAAGGAGTTCGGAATCATAAAGGAAATGCTCTCCAAAGTTACACCATAAAATATTTTGAAAAAGGTTAGATGTTGAACGAGCTATTCGCTAATAGAACATCACGCGACGTTTCTTAATAATTTTATGCAAGTCCAATCTATCAAGCCACAGATGAAGACTTTAGGTTATTCCGTGTGAAATCAACCAGTTTTTTTTAACATTTTCTAACCTTCAACTTTAGATTTGGCTGAAATTTTTTCCTTCTGTTTGGCCACCATATTGAGGCACAAATGCCAAATTTTATTCAAATATTCAAATATTCAAATATTTGACCGAGATATATACCATCTAAAAGTGAGGTGGAATAGTCGGAAATTTGGATCCGATTTCGCGAAATGTTCTCTGAAGCCATATTCAACATGAAATAAGTCAAGAAGTAGAGCAGATAGAGTCTTGAGGTTTTCACTGCTGTATTCAGAAAGTTGTTGTCGACCTACTGGGCCTGTTATAATGACTGTGTCTTGAGTACAGACTTTACAATACAGCTGCCAATATGCCGTCTCAGAAATTGCAAACTGTATTTTCTTGAATTTGCCAGACCAATATGAGGAAAAGCAGTAGTAACAACATTTTAATCTCTTCATATTTTGAAATAGCAAGTAATGGGTTCCTACTGGATGTACTTTACTGTGGTGTTAATTTGCAAATGAATTCATACTCACATGCTAATCTTGGTCAAACTGATGAATGGGGGTCAACTTCACCAGCTGATATTGGGAAAATGGAGAACTGGAATTTATCTGTGCTTCATATTTCTGAAAAGTGCATGCCATAAGCTGTCTGGATATATAAATTTGGTGTTGGTAATCAGAAGCAATCAGCAGTGATGCTCTGCTGAATATTAGCTATTTTTCGAGGTCTCAGAAGGGCCAATCCATGTGAAATCAAAGAGGGGCTGTGTGTGACCTATCTCAGATTTGGCTGTAATTTAGCTATTTTGGTAGTTTGATACGTTGGTAGGCCTACATCATATAGAAATTGTCATAAGCCTATCACCATGTATCTGCATTGTATGGCTGAGGGTAATGGAGGGGTGGTTTGAAGCACTCGCGACACATTTTGAACTTGGTGACATATTCAGAGGCCAGTATCTCTGGAACAGATCCACATAGCCCTGCAAAATGTTGTGATTTTGTACAACGTTCTGTGTACTTTCTGATTCTGCAAATCATTCTGAATTGAAACAAATAGTTTCCCACTAATATTGGTGAAAAGTGACCACATAACGCAGTTGTCAATTTAAATCTGTAATATTCATGGCATGGTAGCATTGAAGACAATAAAAGCAATTGCAAAAATTTTAAATTTCTGTTATCTGCATATAGTTCACTCTGTATGTAACAAATCTTATTCCATTATTACTCTATGTCTTCATTGTGATAAGGGTCTTCAAAGTTGGTCTGTCAGGTAAACTGGAACATATCCTGGGCTGCAAGTAGGCCTATGCGCATGTGGGCCAACAGTTAATGCTTTTAATTTAGTGTTGTAGAGCTTGAACAGGTGTAAAAAACAGACAAACAGATGCAAAAAGTTTCAGCCAAATCTAAGGTTGAAGGTTGGAGGGTCTGGTTGATCTCACATGGAATGACCTCTTTAACAGATTCCCATTTATTGAAACCATGTAACTTTCTAGATACAGAGTTCCAATGTCCATTCAATTCATCTTCCTGTTTAATCGTATATCCATCCATCCATCCATCCATCCATCCATCCATCCATCCATCCATCCATCCATCCATCCATCCATCCATCCATCCATCCATCCATCCATCCATCCATCCATCCATCCATCCATCCATCCATCCATCCATCCATCCATGCATACATACATGCATACATACATGAACCCATCCTTCAATCTCCCATCCATCCATCCATCCATCCATCCATCCATCCATCCATCCATCCATCCATCCATCCATCCATCCATCCATCCATCCATCCATCCATCCATCCATCCATCCATCCATCCATCCATCCATCCACACATACTTACATATACATACACAATATACATACAGTACTGTTCATACTTATTTCATATTTACATCTATATGCAATATACATACATACATAGACAATATTCGAGTCAAAGAACAGTAGATTTAGCATAAGTATTTTTAAAAAAAACCAGTGGAACCCATCTTAACAGCCAATTGAGCTGCTAGATTATATGGCTTGTTCTTAAGAATTGCTTTCCCACAATTTGTAATACAAGTAGTAGTAACATTAAGCTTCTGGAACGGTGTAATAAGTAGTAACACAAGTAGGATGCTGGGCCGGTGTGATAAGTAAGTAGTAACATTAGGTTGCAAATGGAGATTTCTCACTGTTTCGAATGGAGATTCTAATGTAAATTTATCAATGCTTGATTATCAACCCATGAATTAAAAGATTCGGGGTACCCGAACCACTTTACAAAAGATTTTTTTCCGCGTTTTTTTATGATTTTTTCTATCCTAAAGACTTCCTGAGTCGTCTTTTGTAATTCCTTTTCGTAAAAAGATCCTTGAATCTGTTCTCCGTTGTAGTCTGTTATCTTATAGGTCGGAGGATCGGTGTATTGAATTTTTGTCACAGTAAAGACTTCTTCTGTCCATCTAGGTGTAAAACCCGCTTCAAAGAATTTCTTCTTCTTAGAAATCCTGACCTTATCTCCTATTGAAAATTTAGGTTTATCAGGTGGTTTTGGATTCAATCCTCCATATAAATGTTTCCATACAATAGTCTCATTTATTTTTATACTCGCTTTTATTGGAGTCATTTTTATGGAAGAATGTCTAGTGTTGTTATAACGAGAAACCATATTTTCTAAAACATCGATATATTTCCTAGTCGAATTAGCTGTGAAGTATTTGAACATTCTCTCCTTCATAGTTCGATTCCATCGCTCGATAACGGATGACTTCTCTTCATTCTCAGTGGAATATAACTGGATTCCAATTGATTTCACGTTTTTATTGTAAAACTCCTTACCTTTATCGACCCACAGTTTCTCGGGTTTCCGTCCGCTACTAGAAAGTATTTTGGTGAAAGCATCGAACACAGATTTTCCGCTCTTATCTTTAATCGGGACAAGCCACCCGTATTTTGAAAATATATCGATAACGCTTAATAAATATTTAACGTTATCGTTATATTTCGCGAAAGACTGCATGTCTATAAGATCTGCAGCCCAAATTTGATCGATACCATTGACGTAAACCTTCCTTTTTGTAAAATGTCGTATTACCGGTTTATGCAATTGTTCGGCGAGTTCATCCGTCCATTTTGACGGAGATTTTGCACCCGGCTTTGAATCGGTAGTACCTAAACCTAAACCAAGATTGGCTTTTGTCATCAAAATAGGTTTAATTATCGCTCTTTCGACGCGCTCACGTAATGTAGGATTATTTATATTATTTAATTCATTTACCATTACTCTGTCGGCGGAATTTCTGGCAGCGGTAACCGAAAACTGGTCATAAGCTAAATCGTGACGATAAGCTGCTTGGTCGATTCTGTCCACAGGCTGACTCCAGTCTTTAGGGGAGCCGTCAGGATTCAATCTTAAATCTAATCTTGTTCCGGGGCCTGTAAACGAATGTCGTGGGAGATGCAATTCTCCAGGAAAATTTGACCACGGCAGCTTTAGATTTTTCGTAGCTGAATTTATAGACCCAACTAGATCGCCTCCTCTTTTGGCAGTGGAAACAAAACGAGTTTTAGTTTTTCCGCATTCGAGACATACGCCTTTAAGCATAGGTCTTTTATTTTTACTGATGAAATTTTGAATATTTGTCATTTCAGTTTCTCTCTTGCACTTAACGCAATACATCTGTTCCATATACATTTTAATATAAAACTATTTTTATAATTAAAAAAGCAATGGAAGTTAAAGATTTATCCTGGAACGACGAGACATCTAAAAGATTTAATAACCCGTTATTGCCTAGAAGTATAAGGGGTCTGATCGTAGGGAAGTCTGGATGTGGTAAGACTACGCTACTATTAAATTTACTTTTAAACCCAGGATGGTTAGACTACGACAGCCTACAGGTATTTGGAAGATCTCTCTTTCAACCAGAATATAAAATACTGAAAAAAGCATTCGAAGAAAAATTATCGAAAGAAGCAATTGTCAATTTGTTTGGTTGTCAAGACGAGATTGCAAGGTTAAATGTATCGCCAGCATTAGTCGTTGAAGAAATGGCTAAAAGTATAGTTAAAAAATCCGATATGAACTGTCGATTCTTTGAAACTTCGGAAGAAGTGCCCGATCCGAGAGACTTGAATCAGCATAAAAAGAACCTGATGATTTTCGACGATTTACAATTAGAAAAACAAAACAAATGCGAAGCTTATTATATCAGAGGAAGACACAGTAATGTTGATTGCTTTTACCTCGCACAAAACTACTTCAAACTGCCTAGACAGACCATCAGAGAGAATTCAAACTTTATCTGCTTATTTCGTCAAGACCTTAAAAATATTAATAATATATACAACGATCACGTAGGCGTAGATGATATGCCTAAAGACGAATTTGTAAAACTGTGCAAAACTGCGTGGGAGCGTCCGCACGGATTTGTAGTTTTAGATTTAACCAGTAAAAAAAACAACGGTAAGTATAGGAGTGCGTTGGATACATTTTATATGCCTTCAGCATAAAAATATTCTTCATAAGTTATATATTATATATAAAATGGAAGCGCGGTTAGAAAAGATAGTTCTCAACACAGAAAAGATCGCTCGTAACACGGAGCCTAAAGAGTCATTCAGCATTTTGGTGAGCGAAAGGAGCACGCAAATTCGAACAAAATTTAATCCTCTGATTCAACTTGACAAAAACAAAAAGTATGAAATGTGTCTTGTTAATCTTGAGACTTATAATTCCTTCCCGAATATATATTCTTTAAACAACAAGTTTGTGTATTCGCCGGATAATGGTAAAACGTGGTTTACCATATAAATCCCAGAAGGGAGTTACGAAATCGTAGATATAAACGAACACATTCAGAGAATCATGAAACAATCTGGACATTTTGACGAAACGGGAGATGCGTACTGTATAACGTTACAAGCGAACAACAATACTTTGAAGTCGGTGTTAGATATCGGTGCTAACTATCAGGTTAATATGACAATCGAGAACTCGATTAGAACTGTTTTAGGATTTAAGAGCCGAGTGTATTCAGAAGGATATAACGAATCGGAGAACATAGTAAATATAATGAACGTAAATAGTTTGAGAGTAACCAGCGACGTAATAGGATCTTCGTACTCTAACGGAACAACGGAAAACATTATATATTCCTTTTTCCCGAATGTAGGCCCCGGATACAAGATTATAGAAGTGCCCGTTAATTTAGTATAGCTTCCTATTACGCTATTTACGATTTCGGCCATGGAAACAAAACTCACAGATCAAAATGGAAAACTAATCAACCTTCGAGGCGAGCAGTTATCGATCAGGTTTCAAATTAGAGAAGTGTGAGAATTAATTAATGTGGTATTAAAGTTTTTAATTTCAATTATATATATAAAATGAGCCGATATACGAATGTAAAAGTTAATGTTTCGGAAGGACAAAAAGACAAAATTAAACGCGCAGTTGAAGCAGGGACAGGAACGAGTATAAGACTAACTCACGGAGATCTATCCGGGGAACATGTTTTAGCTCTTACACGAGCACAAATTAATAAAATGACCAAATCATATCAGAATGGAACTGGTACTACGATCAAAATGAGTAAAACGCAAATAGACCATAATATGAAAGTCGAAGGTGGTTTTCTTCCAGCGTTATTACCACTTCTAGCTACAGCTGGAAAATTTCTTCTTTCTAGCGTTCTGCCAAGTCTTGCAACTGGAGCTTTAAGTGGATTAGCGAGTACAGGTGTTAGCAAAATGATGGGATCTGGTGTTAATGGAAGTGCTTTATACATAAAGAAAGGAGGAAGAAGCTACAAGATGGTTCCGCACGCCGCAGGTCTTTATCTGAAACCATGGTCAGGATCTGGATTAGACGGTGTAGGAGAAGGACTGTACATGCGCAGAGGTTCTGGATTTGTCAATGGTTCAGGATTGATTCTTGGAAACGACAATCCTATTTCAAAAGTACTTTCTAGCATTCCAATCTTTGGATCCCTACTTGGTATGATTCTGTAAAGGTTATGATATATATAAATATATATATAATATATATAATGTCCGGATACGGTATGCCAATACACAAGTTTATAACAAAACGCAATTCTCCGAGCAGAGTTAGAACTCGACCACAATCAGTATTTTGGTTGCCTAAAGAAGTAACGCATCGGGCTATAAGACAACCGGACTCACAGCGTTGGGAGATTTTCGCGCAAGTAGTGATCACAATTCAACCCAGATCGTCGGTCTCGCAAGAGCTAGGATTTGGAGTTCGACTAACTAGAGGAGTGTGTCTAGTCTCGCTTAGACAGGCGCTTAAAGAAAAGAAATGTAGCTTGCAAGACTCAACCATTTGTGAAGATGTAGAAGACATTGTTATTACTATTCAAAACAATTCCGATTCCGTTGTTATCATTAACGAAAAAGATTCGCTATGCTACATTAATTACCACGTTTAAATTTAAAAAAATCTTAATAATAATAATGGAATATAAACAAATGGAAAATTCAGCACAATCGTATCGTTTTAAAAAAATTAACGAAATTCAAAAAGAAATCGAACAAGAACGCGATAAAAGGACCGCCTTAAGTACAAAGTATCGTAGGAACATAAGAATGATAAGCGTAATCGACAACGCTCTGATAGTAACTGTGATGGGGCTCAGCAGCTCGGGACTGGCAGCTCTGGCTACTGTAATTGCAACTCCGGCCATAGCGATAGCAACAGGTACGGCAGTAGGTGTAGGATTGTTAATTATTGTCGGAGGACAAGTTAGTAAGAAGCTTGCACTGAAATTGACAAAGCACGAAAAGATTAAAACGTTAGCGGAAGCGAAACTAAACACTATCAGTAGCCTCATTTCAAAGGCTCTTGTGGACGACAATATTTCAGAAGTTGAATATTCGCTAATTCTAAGCGAGTTTGTGAAATTCAACGATATGAAAGAAAAAATTAAAAATAAAACCAAAGTTAGCACAGAAAAATTAACGTTTAACGAGAACGTTTTAACGGGAACGTAAATTAAACGTTCGAAATCAACGTTCGTAATTACGTTCGAATTTACGTTGGAATTTACGTTTAAAAAATATAGCTATAAGCTAATATAAATAAAATATAATGTCGTTTCTAAAGATAACCGATCCCGCAAAAAGAGATTTTATCGTTGAAGAGTTTCTGAAATCGAAGAAGAATATTCGACAAAACTTTTTATCCGAGAGATTAGGAGATATAGGACTACAACGAGAATTAACGAGATTGTACAAACCAATAGTCGACTCGCAATCAACAATTTCAAAAGAACAAAAGGCTTTGTTATCAACTATAAAAGAAAACTCTGCAGATACAGCTAACGCTCTAAAAGCGCTTCCCGCTTCTATTTCGACATCGTTAAAAGCCATTCAGTTTCCTCAATACCCTTCGATTGAGGCTTACGGAGAAGACCCGGTAGAGCATATAAAAACGTTATATGATAGGCCTATGAAAACCTTAGAACTGGGAGATATTGCGGTGAAGTACCTGCAACAATACGCGTCCGATAAAAAGATGGTAGACACAACGTTCGGTATAAACTCTAAAGACGGCCAATTTTATATAGGCGACAGTCCTATATCGATCGACGGCAATAACGTGACGGTAGGCGATAGGCCTAAGATATACGAAGGAACTCCAGGACTTTGGGAATTATTAACGATGGCCAAACCGGACGAGTCGATTTTCAATGCAAACGATCGGGAAGAATATGCCGACATTCTGAAGATAACGAATGCTATGAGGCAGCCGAAAAATCCAAGTAAACCAAAATCCTCTAGGAGCTTAAAATATAAAAATATTATTAAACCGATATGGGACTCGATGATGTCAAAGGCGCAAGGTAAAGGAATAGGCCTACAGCGTATCGTTATTCCTCAAGACCCTGATGCATTAATAGAAATGTTATCTCTGCGAATGGCCAGCTTCGAGGCGGGCAATACGGGTGTGAGAAATGAGATAGTTGGTATATGCGACGAGTTACTAAGACAAGGAGCGATAAATAAAAATGAATATAAAAATATAATGCTATTAATATAAAAAATGTTAGTAGTTACTAAAAGAAGGTATAAGAAACAATACGTTATCGGAGGGGCGGGAATATTCGATGTTGTTGCGGGTTTTTTCAAGAATCTATTTACGTCGAATGCGGCTAAACAAATAGCGTAAACTGCTCTCAGCGTGGGAAAAGATGCGGCTAAAGACATCGGGCAGAAAGCGCTGGATGTTGGTAAAACTGTCGTTGCTGACGCAGGGAAACGGTTAGTCGATAAAGCGATTGCTAAAATTATGAGTCCCAAAAATTTACCGACTACAAGTTCACAAACGCTTTCAGCGCTTTCAGCGCTTCCAGCGCATCCAGCGTTCCAACCGCAACCGGTGGAAGGTAAAGACGTTCTAACTCAAGAAAGTAAAGACGTGCTAACTAGACTAATTAACGACGGAACGCGTTCGAAGAATACAAATATAAATAATTTAATGATGGGGCACGGTATGAATTCCAATGCAAAGAGCGCTATTAGAATTCAAGATCTCGTTAGACGTTTAAACGGAGCTGGATTGAAAGTTGCATAGGTTATTTATATTTAAATAAAATAAAATCATATATTATTAATAAAAAAAATGCAATCAGATATACTAAGATTCACGGAACAACCTTTGACGGACGAGAGTATCGAACGCTACGAATTTCACGAGTACGAACCTACTGCGAGAACGAATCTAAACACAACGGGCGAGATTCGTATAAACATTGAACTCCAAGATTTATTCAGCCACCCTTCAGAATCCTATTTGCTATTCGAAGGAAGACTGACTAAAGCGGATAACACCGCATACGTTAATGCCGATGCAGTGGCTGTTACGAATAACGGGCTAATGCATCTATTTAGCCAAATATCGTATTCTCTGTCGAATCAAGAAATAGAAACGTTATTTCACCCGGGTCAAGCTACCACGATGCTTGGATTGCTAAAATACCCAAACGATTTTCAACTGGCACAAGGTTTAAATCAGCTGTGGTATAAAGACAGTGGTGCAACGGCCGTTGTCGCCGATAACACGGTGTTTGCGGTCAGACAACAGTATCTTATTCGAAAACCGACTGCTAAGGGAACGTTCAGCTTTATAGTTGCATTAAAGCATATCTTCGGTTTTTGCGATGATTACGACAAGATTGTTTACGGTTTGAAACATACGCTAACGTTAGTGCGTAAAGCCGACGACGACGCTATTTTTAGAGGTCACGATGCCGCGGCTGGAAAAGTTGCAATAGAGAAGATATCGTGGTTTATGCCGCACGTTATTCCATCCGATATGGAAAAAATGCAGTTGTATAAAACGATAGAATCGAAAGCATCGTTGACCGTCGCCTATCGCGCTCGTCAATGCGATACCATAACTGTTCCTCAGTCGACTACTTTCAGTTGGAGACTTAGTGTCAAGACATCTCCGGAAAAACCGAGATATATAATCGTAGGATTTCAGACAAGTCGTGACGGAAATCAAGAACATAATCCGTCGATCTTCGACCATTGCGATCTTAAGAACATGTACGTAATGATGAATCAGGAAAGATACCCGGCTGTGGACTAGGCCTACAACCTATCGTTTCCTAATCAACAATTCTCGAGAGCATACCGAGCAGCGGCAACGTTTAGCGAAAAATTCTACGGAATGGATCAGTTGATAACGCAGAGTAATATTACACCGAGTGATTATAAAGAACTATATCCGCTAATGGTATTCGACGTTAGCAAACAATCTGAACGGTTAAAATCGTCGGTCGTCGATATTCAGATCAAAGCTATATTTAATACGGCAGTGCCGGCCGAAACCGAAGCTTATGCTATCGTAATTTCGGACAAGTTGCTAGAGTTCCAATCGGACGGGCAGAAGCTAAATGTGGTCTACGGTAGGAGCTCGTCTTAAATCGCCGCGATTTAAATGGGCGAAGGCTATGAATAAAATTTCTTTTTTTTCTTAAACATACATAAAGAGATGTTTACTTATATTAGTAATAAGAAGATGAAACTTCCAGAGCTGAGAAGCTTACTGGTCCAGCACAACGTTAAGGGTTGTGCTCATCTCAACAAGCCCGAGCTTATAGCTCTATTGAGCGCAATGGAGATTTGTGTTCAAGATAACTCAGAAAAAGATAAACTAGAGAAACTAGAGAGACGACAAAGGCAAGAACTGCAGAAAGAGCAGCAGAAAGAATATCGGAAAGCATATCAGATAGAATATCAGAAAGGATACTGGAAAGAATATCGGAAAGAACGAATACTTAAAAGAAACTACCAGGAAGGCGCGTATGATAGAACGAGGTATATCAGAAATCAGCCGAGAAAAGTAGAAATTTTAGACCTAGAAACCGGTGATGTTGTCGTGTATCCGTCGATATACAAAGCAGCTAAGGCGCACGGTCAAAACGCTCCAATAATAGAATGGTATAATGGAAAAGTATGGAGAAATAGATACAAAATTAAGGTGTACGATAGCATTAACAACAAAACTATCGATTCCGTTGTGAATGAACTGTGAGATAGAGATTCGAAAGAAAAAAAATAAATAAAAAATTAAACATAAATAAATATTTGTGTTTTTCTTAAACAACACTTAAAGAAATGAATATATATATGTATATATAAAGGAATGGACTACAAGTTGAAAACTGTAACAGAATTGAGAGTCATGGCAAAACGGAGCGGCATGGTCGGATATTGGAAACTGCGAAAAGCGGATCTGATTGCTGCTATGAGCAAAAATAAAAACTTGCTCGACTCTCCAGTTCCCGATATTCGAACCCCAATTCTTACTCCGACCAAGTTCGTTTCCAAACCAAATAAAGTTCTCAGTGAGTTGAAAACTAAGGTTAGGTCGAATATTAATTCTTTTGCGGATTGGTTAGTTAGTTACATACCTCCCAAAGTAAAGAAACCTGTGAACGAAAGATTGGAATCGTTCAAATCGAAAATAAAGAGTCTCTTTGCTAAAATCAATACAAAGAAGTTCGAAATTCGAAAGACTGCATCGGCCATCAAAGGATTCACTAAATAATACACGATCGATGGCTCTTCTGGAATCGATGCCGTGTCTTTTCTTAGCGCCGTTAGACCGCAGGTAGTTAGTATGTTGTCAAGAAATCGTCAGGTTAAGGTTCAACTCGTTCTTACATACGTCAACGCTTATATTATTATTTCTCTCAAACTTGCTTATTATATTAGCATCCGCAGCAACCGGAAATTCGATACCGCTCCAATCGAGTCTCTTGGATTGTTTGATTAATTCTTTCGTAATTCTTTCGGGATGATTGTCAGTTGAATTTAATGCTCTAGTAATGCACCACTTGAAACATTGCTCGTCATTATTCTTCATATTGATAATAGCCTTTTTGGTAGATAGTTCTGTAGGCAACGGAATGTAAGAACTGCCTTTCAGTGGTTTATAAACAGCAGTATTGACATCTAACTTTACAACATTCACGAATCTCCAAATAAGATAGTATTCCCAATTTATGTGTCGAATCAACGAGACGAAAAAGTTTCTATCGTTGAACTATTGCTTATTTCAGACGGAGATAAGAGACATTATTGTTGGATAAAGAATTTCAACAGATTGATGGCTTCACGAACGGAAAAATCCCATACTTCAATGCACTATTGTAGAAGATGTTTAAACGGTTATACAAGAATAGAAGCGCTCAATAAACATACCGTGTACTGTTCTCAAAACGCTGCTCAAAAAATAGAAGTCACAGAACCGGGAACTACGTTAAGTTTTAAAAATTATAATAGGTCGATGAGAGTTCCTTTATCGTTTATGCAGATTTCGAATCTTTCATCAAACCTATAGCCACTTGCCAGCCAGATCCTCGCGTGTCTTACACCGATAAATACCAAAAACACACGCCTAGCTCGTTTTGTTATTACGTAAAATGCTTCGATGATATATTATATCAACAAGATCCTGTAACGTACACGGCCGAAAGCGAAGACGACGATATCGGTCAAAAATTCGTAGAGAGTCTCGAAGAGACTATAAAACGAATATACAATCAGTTTAAATTTCCGAAGAAGATGATATTTACTCCAGATGACCGAAAAAAGTTTAAGGAAACTACTTTATGTCATATCTGTGGAGGGGCGTTGGGTACAGATCGGGTTCGAGATCACTGTCATTTGAGCGGTATTTTTAGAGGGGCCGCTCATAATGGTTGTAATCTAGACTATAAAGTTCCAAAGTTTTTTCCAGTAGTATTCCATAATCTGTCCGGATACGACAGCCATCTGTTCGTAAAAAAATTGCGAGGTGATCAGAATGAAAAAATTAAATGCATTCCTAATAACGAAGAGAAGTACATATCGTTTAGGAGAGAAGTGATCGTCGATAAGTTTCTAAACAAAGAAGGGAAAGAAATTAACGTTAAACGTGAATTGCGATTTATCGACAGTTTTAGATTCATGGCCTCGAGTCTTGACGCTTTATCGAAGAATCTGAAGAAGGAACAATATAAAAATCTTGGTGCGTTATATTCTGGGAAACAGCTCGATCTTTTACTTAAAAAAGGAATTTACCCGTACGATTACGTTACTTCCGTCGATAGATTTAACGAAACCGAACTACCTCCCAAGTCCGCATTTTATTCGCGGCTAAACGACTCAGATATTAGCGACGAAGATTACGATCACGCCAAAAATGTATGGAATGCATTCGGATGTAAAACGTTTAGAGAATACCACGACCTGTACAATGTTTCGGACGTCCTGCTGCTAGCCGATGTTTTCGAAAACTTTAGAGACGTATGCATGAAGAATTATCGGCTAGATCCCGCATGGTATTACACTTCTCCGGGACTGGCCTGGGATGCCGCTTTGAAGTTGACCGGTATAAAGTTGGAGTTGTTGATCGATTACGATATGATTCTGATGATTAAGCAAGGAATAAGAGGAGGAATCAGCACAATTTTGAATCGTTATGGGAAAGCCAACAATAAGTATATGACGGCGGATAAATTCGATAGCAGCGAGCCTTCGTCATATATAACTTATCTAGACGCTAATAATTTATACGGTTGGGCGATGAGCAAGCCTTTACCGACTCGTGGATTTAAATGGATGAGCGACGACGAGCTAAATAATTGGAATGTATTGGGATCGTGTATATTGGAAGTGGATTTGGAATATTCTGAAAAATTGCACAATCACCACAACGACTACCCTCTGGCTCCCGAGAGCATCTCGCCGGAATTTACATATAATACACCAAAACTAATTCCGAACTTGAACGATAAAAAGAAGTACGTGGTACATTACGAAAATTTGAAGTTGTAAGAAAGTCTCGGGTTGAAAATCGTAAAAATTCATAGAGGGATACTATTCGAAGAAAGCCCTTGGTTGAAGTATTATGTAGATCTAAACACTGAATTGAGAACAAGTGCTACTAATAACTTTGAGAAAGACTTTTTAAAATTGATGAACAATAGCGTCTTTGGAAAAACTCTTGAAAGGATCGAAAATCATCAACTTACATAATAACCGTTGTACGTCTGTCTGTCTGTCTGTCTGTCTGTCTGTCTGTCCCGTAAACAAACACTATTGTGACGTCACTATACTGCCGCCTTGGCGACGGTTGTCTTGACGACGGCTATAGGCCTATAATATGACGTTATTGTTATCACTGCAATAATAATTGTTTTTTATATACCGTGATTTTTCACGGGTTACAGCTAGTGTAGATATAAAATTGGTATGTCACGAGAAGGAAGCTATCAAGCTAGCAGCAAAAACGAATTATGACCGCCTGACGATATTCGACGAGAATCTAATCGCCGTTCACATGAAAAGACCGAAGTTGTTTTATAATAAACCGATATACCTAGGCATGTGTATATTAGACTTAAGTAAAACTTTGATGTACGACTTTCATTACAATTTTATACGGCAAAAATACGGAGACAGAGCTAAATTGTTATTTACCGATACAGATTCGTTGGCATATGAAATACAAACAGAAGATTTTTACGAAGATATCGCCGAAGACGTTGCGGTTCGATTCGATACGAGTGATTACCCTGAAGATCACCCATCGGGTTTAAGAAGCGGAATGAACAAGAAAGTAATCGGTATGTTCAAAGATGAATCAGCAGGAAAACAGATTTCCGAGTTCGTAGGTTTGAGGGCCAAGTTGTACTCATATAGAATGGATGGTGAAGAACACAAGAAGTGTAAAGGCATTAAGCAAAATGTTGTTAAGAAAACGATAACTCACGATGATTACAAAAACTGTGTTTTTACCAAAAGAGAACGACTAAGAAAAATGAACGTTTTTAGATCGTATCATCACGAAATTTATACCGAACAGGTAAATAAAGTTGCATTATCCGCGGATGATGACAAGCGAGTAATAATGGAAGACGGTATTCACACATTAGCGTACGGACATTACTCGTTACGCGGCGCACATAAAGAATCTATTCGTTGATTATAAAATGAGTTTTAGAAGTGTTACAGAAATCGACGTTTGTGGAGTCGCGTTACCGAATGTTCCTTTGTCGAATATACAACTGCTAGACGCTGCTAAGAAGAAACTAAATATCACAAGCTTTAGAGGAGTGTTCCTACGAGATGAGTTGCCCGAGACACCGAGAAGGCCTACTAACGAGAGCGGCATTCTTAACCTAGATAAATCTAGTGGAAGCGGGACTCATTGGGTGTGTTGGATCAAGAAGAAAGGCGAAATTTCTGCGAAATATTTCGATGGCTATGGTCTCCCTCCACCTACCGAGCTACTGAAATATTTAAGCTGTCCAGTTTATTATAACAGCGAACGAATACAGCCCGATAACGAAGTGTTTTGCGGTCATCTGTGCTTGTACGTGTTGAAAATGATGGACGATGGCGCTAATTTTCAAGAAGTTATAAACGGTTTATTTTAATATATATATATATATATATATAATTATATATATATATTATAAAATGCCTGTGGATAAATTCGGACATACTGATGTTGGATACTCTGAAAGAGTAATTGCCGGAGGAGTTACACTGTCTCAAGCAAATGCTACTTTCCTTCGTATGGATGGAACAAACGCTGCAACTGGAAATATTAATTTAGATTCTCATAAAATTGTCAACGTGTCAGATCCTACCAACCCGCAAGATTGTGCTACCAAATATTACGTAGATAATGCTCATAAAAAATGTTATCTCGGATATATACCTAATTTAGAAACAGACGAGAGTTGTACCGGATTCGTCGCTAGTGCCAGTTCACACATAGACGGATATCGAGCGTACGGAGCGTTCAATAGTCTCAACGCGGATGGTTTGAACGGATCTTGGGTTTCTATTGAGTCTTTAAATACCTGGATACAGATAAAATGTCCCGAGCCGGTTAAAATTTGGCGAATCGCGGTGAAAGCTATCGATAATGTATATAGAATACCCAGGGCCTTTTGGACCATATCAGGGCGTAACGATGGCGATTCGACATTTACGATGTTATTAACGACGACGACTCCGTTATTGAGAACCGCAACTGCCCCGTCGTTTTTCAATATTTCAACGAATACTGCGTATCAGTATTACAGATTTACGAAAACACATGTTCCCGGTGGGATTTATATTCACGGTAAGACTGACGTAGGACTTCATAGCATACAATTATACATATACGATACTTAAATCGATAAGTATAATTGCCCTCCTTTTGTGAGCTATATAAATAAAATAATATTATATATTATAAAATGCCTGTGGATAAATTCGGACATACTGATGTTGGATACTCGGAAAGAATAATTGCAGGGGGAGTTACACTGTCTCAAGCAAATGCTACTTTCCTTCGTATGGATGGAACAAACGCTGCGACCGAGAATATTAATTTAGATTCTCATAAGCTGGTCAACGTGTTAGAACCTACTAATTCTCAAGATGGTGCTACCAAAAATTACGTAGATATTAATAGCGGCATAAATAAAGTTTCTAAGACTGGTGACGTTATGACCGGCAATCTATTTTTAAGTGTGGGCTCGGATCGTCAACGTAATATAGGCTGTAAGGATCTACGCGGAAACAAACTGTTTGCTTTGATCTTGGGTAATCTGTCAAACAAAATAGAAGGTTATTTAAACCAACCTATTACGTTGCAATCGATCGAAGGTTTCTTGTGCAAAGTGGGAACGGAAAATATAATACGATTCGGTAAATCGTCCAGTAACCATAAAATCGATGTTTACCAAGATTTCGTTATGAGACAAAAATCTATAACCGATTTAAAAGACCCCGTTAATCCTCAAGATGCCTCCACAAAAAATTATGTAGATAACGCGCTTAGTAGAGCGGATAATAATGCTCTTAAAAAATGTCATATCGGATACATACCTATTTTGGAGGCTGACGAAAGTGTTACCGGATTTATTGCAAGTGCTAGTTCAATTGTTACTGACAAGTATCAAGCGTATGGAGCTTTCAATAGCCTAAATGCAGATGGCTAGAATGGAACTTGGATAGCTGATAGTAGGTCAATCCTAAATGTCTGGCTGCAGATAAAATGTCCTGAGCCAGTTAAAATTTGGAGAATTGCGCTGAAAGCGATAAGACGCAACAGAGGCGCATACCAGATTACAAACTGGATTTTAAACGGAAGTAACGATGGATCAACGTTTACGGAATTACTAAGATCGACGCAGGCATTATTAAACACCGATTCTGCTCCGTCATTTTTAATGTTTCAACGAATACTGCGTACCAGTATTATAGACTTACAGTAACAAGCAACCCCAGTCACACTGTGGTAGGAGTAGAAGTCCTACAATTATACGTATACGATACTTAAAATCGGGGAATTATAATAAGTGATCATAAGTTCACACACACAGCAAGTCCGTCACACCAAATGACTCTGGCACAGATACCAGAGCATTACTCCCTGTTGCATGAACGATTTCTAATTAAGTCGTTCATCCCAACCGTCCGTTCATTCATTCATTCATTCATTCATTCATTCATTCATTCATTCATTCATTCATTCATTCATTCATTCATTCATTCATTCATTCATTCATTCATTCATTCATTCATTCATTCATTCATTACAAACGCACCTGATAACCTTAATCTTGGCACGTGAAAGACACTTAGGCCTATTGCACACACACAGTGTGTGTATACACGTATGTATACATGTATGTATACATGTATGTATACATGTATGGTCTTACTAAGTAAAACCTGAAGCAGCTGCTCATGCAGCAGCTGCTGATGCAGCAGCTGCTGATGCTCCTGCTCCTGCTGAAGCTCCTGAAGCTCCTGAACGAAGCTCCTGAACGAAGCATTTGCACTGTTTATTAATTAATTAATCACCTGTTAATTAATTACCTACTAATTAACCTAATTGGCCCAAAGGGCTTCAAGATATACTACTCGTGGGGGTGGCGTCGCAATATACTGCCGTGATCAACTGCTTCCATTAATCTTTCGACCAACAACCAGCTATGACAAAGAAATAGAAATATTATGGCTCAGGGTTGAAAAAGGAATGAGACCATATTACATTGGTGGTGTCTATCATCCCCCCCAGACCAACATACAATACCGATCTCCTCATTAGTAGTATCGACTCTACTCTTGAGGAGATCTACGCAAAACCGGTGAACGTGACCATCATACTTGCTGGGGACTTCAATCAACTCCCATCATCGAGTTTTCAGCTGAGTTTGATGGACCTTCACACCAAGGGCATTCTATCGACCGGATAAATGCTTCGGTTCAACACCTGTTCAAGACCTGTATTGGAGTCAGATCAACCATAAAAACGAAGCACTTGGCAGACCCTTCATTTTCGGAGACCCAGGGACTTGGGTTACGGGATGATGGGCGGAGGGTGAAGTACTATCGGCCACGGATGCCAAATCAGAACGCATCCTTTCAGTCTCACCTCGAGGTGCAGGATTGGACGTTCATCAAAGAGTACCAATCCCCAGAAAAGGCTTTCGAGACCTTCTACGAATACATCAATATGGCCATCGACCTTTACTTTCCAATCCGCAGTATTACAGTTAAGGAGAGAGATCATCCATTCATGACGCCGTTTGTCAAGCACCTATTGAGGGAGCGAAGCAAACTGCTTACGAAAAACAGAGTGGATGCAGCGTCGAGTTTATCAGAAAGGATAAACCGACTTATTACCAAGACAAACAGTAACACCTTTGACAGAGCCAAACGAGGGTCACGGGAGATGTGGAGGGAGGTCAATCGGCTGCGAGGAGGTGACCGAGGGAGCGCTCCCCATTTGGGATGTGCGGTCACAGCTGAGTCATTGAACCGGCACTTCTGCGCCATATCAACTGACGACCATTACGAAATCCCAAAACTTAAAACAACGGTTATGGACGAACCGATGGAGTATGTAGATGCTTATACTGATTACAGATTGATGGCATCGACTGGTAGCACATCTACGGGTCCGGATGGTTTGATGGCATGGCTGCTCAAGGGAGCAGCGTATCTACTAGCAGAGCCAGTTGCAAAGCTATTCAACTTGTCCATCCATCATGCCTTCGTCCCTCCGCAATGGAAGACGAGCACTATAACGCCGGTGCCGAAGATCCCTCATCCTATCGCTTCGATAGGATGAGGGAGATGCAGACTTTCGACCAATTTCGGTCACGTCCATACTCTGCAGGCTCCTGGAGAAGATCATAGCACGCCGCTTCTTGTATCCTTTCCTGTTGAAACCATGCACAAACCAGCAATTCTCGGACCAGTACGCGTTCCGCCCACAGGATCGACCACCGCTGCCATCGTCGCCCTGACCAAGGGCCTGGCGGAACTCCTCAACGAGGACCATTATGTACACTTGATAACACTCGACTTTTCTAAGGCTTTTGATATGATCCGACATGCTTATCTTGTGGAGCAACTGGCAGCGCTGCCCATTCCGGACTGGGGCCTCTTCGCAGCGGTACTGCATGACGAGGGCCATGTGCTGAACCATCATCTCCCACCGCTGAAGCCACAGCACTATTCCATGAGGCCAAGACTGCACGACCGATTAATACCTAGAGCGGACAATTTAAATGACGAAAACATTTTTGACAAGAATGCTTTATTTTGTATAAACTGTATGTAAACTGCATTAGATTGGTTCCAGAGCTACTTAAGCAATAGATACCAACAGGTTCTATGCAATGGCTTCTTGTCTAGATTAAAATTAATTAAATATGGGGTCCCACAAGGATCGATCCTTGGCCCTCTCCTTTTCCTCTTGTTTATTAATGATCTGCCTGGTTCTTCCCCCCCTTCTACACTTTCTGTTTTTTGCGGACGACACGAATATCTTTGCTTCGAATAAATCGCTTGATATACTATTCTCACTAATGAACCAAGAGCTTAACAAAGTATACGATTGGTTCAAAACGAATAAGTTATCCCTCAATATAAGTAAGACAAATTATGTTTCATTCCGCTCCCATCTTAAACAGACATTAGTACCTAATGACCCTATTATTTTAAATTATATTCCAATACCGCAGGCGGTCTCTGTTAAATCCCTTGGTGTCTATGTTGACCAATTCTTAAAATGGAACGATCATATTGAAAATATCTCGCTTAAAGTTGCCAAGAATGTAGGCATATTATCTCGAATTGCTTACCTGTTGCCCACCCACATATGTGTAAGTTTTTATTATTCCATCATCCATCCATACCTCACCTACTGCAATATGATATGGGCTTCAAATTATTCAGCAAGGTTAAAACGATTAAATGTTCTTCAAAACAGAGCTCTTCGTATCATAACCAATCACTCGCAACATTATCCTGTGCATTCTCCTATGGACTCGGCATACCAGCAAACACGCATTCTAAGACTTGAACAAATAACTATACAGCAAACCAATGAATTCATGCACAAATATCTTCTTCTTTCTTTCTTCTTTATTTCTCTTCCGTCAGGCCGGGGCCGACGATGAGTCCTCAACTTGACGTCTCCAAGTTTCTCTGTTCCGGATTTTTTCTATTGCCTCTCTCATATTCAGGTTCATTTTCTCTAGATTCTCTCGTATGTTATCCATCCATGTTTTTTGCTGTCTTCCTCGACTTCTGGTTCCCTTCACGTATCCGTGCAGTGCCGCAGCTGGGAGTCTGTTGTTGTCCATTCTCATCACGTGTCCCAGCCACGACAGTCTTTTCTTCCTGATTTTGTCGATGACTGTTTCTTTTTGTCCCAACTCTCTTCTAGTCACCTCATTTCTAATCCTATCTCTTCTGCTTCTGCCTTTTATTCTTCTCAGCCAGTTCATTTCTGCCACCAACAATCTTCTCTCATCCTCCTTTCGCAGGCACCAGCATTCTGAGCCATATAGCAGCACTGGGATGACGAAGGTCTCGTATAGTTTCATCTTAGTTCTCGTTGATATTCCCTTGTCCTTCCAGATCCTGTATAGTTTACCGAACATCGCGCCAGCGAGAATAGTTCTCCTCTTGATGTCTTTGGTGCATCTTCCATCCTCTGTTATAAGCCCTCCTAGATACACAAATTCTGTCACCTGTTCTATTTCATCCTCTCCCAGTCTGATGTCCAGCTCTTCATGCGTCTTCCCCCACTATCATCGTCTTGGTCTGCACAAATATACGTATAACCAACTACCTTCATCATTTAATCATTTTTTTAAACTTACATCTGAAACCAATCCCTATGCTGTGCGCTCCTCAGCAAACTATAGACCTATATACACTCGTACTAATACTCGGAAATTTTCTATTAGAAGTGCTGGACCGCGTGCCTGGAACAATATTCCCAAAGACTTACGATGCTTAATCAATTTTAATGTATTTAAACGTAGACTGCGTGCTTACTTGATTGACTGCAGAACGACATGCTAATACTATGTGTACAACTGTGCATGTTAGTTAACTAGTAAAGGTTTCTTATAAAATAAAAAGAATACAAGATATATTATATTAACCTCTGCCACTTGTGCAATATAAGATGAATGGGTGGCCCTGCTAGCCGGGACTTGTTCCCTTTCGGTTTTTCTATTCCCATTGTTTTCCTGAATTGCTAAATTTTATGTTTTGTTTCACACTATCTGTTTGCATTTGATGGAAATCAATAAAATTTATGGTTATGGTTATGGTTAAACCAAAATGCGGTATAGGCAGTCGGTGTTAATAAAGAATATACTTACTTATTATCTACGACACTGTCCAATTTACTTAACTACATTTGCAGTAAGACTAAAACTTCCCGGGTAGGCAATGCTCGTATTAAGTTGTGTTATGCAGTTCCTTTGACGAAATTTAACTGCATGTTATAATGGGAACGTGGCTCATAATTTACCTGTCATTGATATCATTAGTTATTTCTTCAGCAAATTCTCAGTCTCTTCGGATTCTTCAGAAAGCCTAGTTAGACATCGCCGAATGATTTCTTCTGATGAATGTAAAAAATGTGCATTTATCATTTGAGCAAAATAATTTTCTTAAACCCACGTTGCAGTATATGTGTCCACGTAACAGTGTTTCTACAAGTAATAGGAAGCTTTCGTAGCAGAGACACATTCTAGAGTTCATATATGAAAGTACTGTAGAAATCTCAAAGGTTATCCCATCCAGGGTTTCAGCTGTTCAAAACCTTTGAAACTTCACTTTCGACGCTTTAAGAGAATTGATAATATTAAGAATACTTTTGGTAGGTGAATCCACATAATTGCAATTAAGCCATTAGTAGTCTGCCTGAAAAGCTTAGTGAGTTGCTGAAGACAGTAGCAAACAGATGATTTATTCAAATTTTATGTTGAATGAAAATATCAAATAAGCGAGTCAGTGACCCGAATTTCTACGGAAAACTGTTCCAAACAGCATAGGAAGAATAACTCTTAGCGCAATTTGATGCAATCCTTGATCTCCTGGTGTCTTTACCATGATTATCGCAATTCAATGTCTTTAAATCACATCATCGTTCAAATAAGGCGGCTACTTTAGCGCCAAACGAGAAAGAGAACAGATTACGACAGCTACAGCGGAGTTATACTCTGGACTACCAAGCGGATCACATTAGTATCTGCTCGATACTAGACATTTTCGAAAAGGATAATTCTGCCTGATACTGGCAGCGTTATATTAGTCTGACTCTGACTGACTATCCTCCCTAACCAATCGTCCTCTATTTACTCACCTACTTTATGCTAAGTGTTATGGGTACGCGAGTGATTCTGATTGGACGTTAAATTCAAGCGTCTGAGGTAGTTTTCCATAAATTTTGTGGGAGACATCCATCTTAGTTAGGAGTATGGGTTTTCCCGCCTCACTAAGCAAACTGATAACTTCAGAGACCGATGTCCTGTGGCGGCTCGAGTCCGAACTAATCAGTTGAAAACGTTAAACGGAATATTGAGACCTGTTACATTTTGGAGAAAAATAGGCGAACAAGCTGATACCCTGAGCTTAGCCTTAGTATAATAGGTCTAGCACGTCACAAATTTTGAGCAGGCAAAGAGGGATAAGACTTACCTCTGAGAGTTTATGTATTCAACCATTGGTTGTCTCAACGATTTTTCAAAGCTAGTCTCTGCTGACAATTTAGCT